>QGML01000821.1:0-13091 GCA_007825375.1 Lachnellula willkommii | reverse complement strand
ACCCGCCCCCCACAGCACAAGCGTCGGCTATGTACCTAGGTACTTGGAGGAAGAAGAGATCCGATCTTGTTGTTGCCGGCTTCAGTTAGTGTTCTGTGGGGAAATCAGCTACTCGTAACAGTAGTACTGTACTGTAATGCGGGCGCGGTTCCGCTATCTACGGTTGCGCTGCTTCTGCTTCCTCGGCAAAGGGATGCAACTGTAAGGATTAAGAGGTATCATTGTCACAGACTTGCCGGTATCGGGATGCTTGTTTGAATGCCTGGATAGGGTAGGTAAGTCTGATGTTCGTAAGGCTGAATGGAGTAGTGCGGTTAAAGGGACGTCGAGTTGATTTCTAGGTAGCCCGTACGTATCACTAAAGGGGAGGGGTGGGGTATTGTCGAAAGACTGACTCGAAATCCGCCCTTTAACAATCTCTACATGACGACTTTAGTTGGAGCAGAGTTGCTAAAGAATATGAACAAGCCATTCCAAGGCTACGCATCTGAAATCCGTCTAAAATTATTAGTAGTTGGTCTAATCATATCAAAACCAAAGGCTCTGCCACGCATTACTTTGTTCATATCGACGCTTTATTCTCTAGGAGCTGCTTGCAAGATGCATGCTTATACACAGCAGAAGCCCTTGCTCTATCAACGCTCTTTTTTATCGTGATAGCAATCCTCCAAACCGTGTATGATCAGGCAGAACCGGCTCTGAGATATCTTCCCGTACGGGTCGAACAAAGCATTGACAAATTGTGGCGCAAAAGGAAAAGAAAACAGCCCAGAGATTCCCAACCACCCAGACGTCCCGAAAATTAACTCCGATATGTCTAGTAGCCGTACTCAGCCAACTGCTCCTTGGTCTTGTCGTCAACCTTCGCGCTCTTTGTGGCATCAGACAATTGTCTTCGTGCAGCCTTCTTGCGTGCGTAGTATGCGGCACCCTTGACCTTCCGTCTCTCCTC
This sequence comes from Lachnellula willkommii, assembly GCA_007825375.1. Taxonomy (NCBI): domain Eukaryota; kingdom Fungi; phylum Ascomycota; class Leotiomycetes; order Helotiales; family Lachnaceae; genus Lachnellula; species Lachnellula willkommii. The sequence goes on along the minus strand of QGML01000821.1, from coordinate 12,139 downwards.
AAGTCTAAAACATAATCAGCATCAATTCACATATCCTTATCTCCTTTCCGATTATAACTGACCTCTCAACAACATCCTTGTACTTCCAGCCCACCTCGTGGCTCAGTCTGCCAACAGTGCAGTACTTGCGGCCGGGCTTCAGTCTCAACACTCTCAGGGCTTGGGGAACGACAACGCGCTTGGTTTTGTCGTATGGCGGTGGGACACCCTCGAAGACCTTGAGTCTCTCCATAGCGGCGGCACCACGGGCGGTCTTGTGGGGAATCATGCCACGGACGGTCTTGTAGAAGATTCTTGAAGGAGCGCGGAAATGGAAGGGACCTTTAAGAGGTCAGAAATCATTCAAGGTGCATTGACACTGCAGGCTCGCAGATTCAAGAGGATAAGAGCTTACCTCCTCGGGTTGGGTTGTATCTGGTCATCTTCCTCAGGTAGGCGTGGTACTTTACTATAATCGAACCCAAGTCAGTTCTGTTTCCAAACATGCCTCTGCTGCCTTCTCCCTCCAATTCGACCGCAGGTGGAGATTTTGATGTATAACGTACGCTTCGCACGGAAGAACTCTCCGGAGATGTTGAGGGCTTCACATCGCACAACGACAATCTTCTGGCCTTCAAGGAGCTGCTTAGCCACGGTGCTGGCGAGGCGACCGAGCAAATGGCCCTTGCCATCGATGACGATCTACAAGACACAGTCTGATCAGCTTCTATCGTCCAAATTGTTATACCCACGATGCGAAAAGACTCTGCGAGTTGGAGCATCGCAAGTTGGCGGATAGATTGCTTGGAGAGTTTTTACCTGCTGCTCGAAACTGGACATGGTGCCTTCACGGGAAAACGAGAAGACAAATGTCGAAAAAGGTTGGGATCCTCTACCGTCGATTTGGTGGAGGCGTTGTTGTCGATTTGGCGTTGTTCTCAAATTCTCAAGTTCGATGTCAAAGTTGTGCGATTTGAAGCGAGGGCCTTAGCGTGCAAGCCTGGCTAGGCGTTTAAGGCACCCAGTCTTCACGTGATCTACACACAAATCTGTGGGTACTTGGAGACTTCAATTTCATTTTGTATGTGAAGTGGTTTTGCAGCATAGGTAGTACCTTCTGGTTTATCAACGTAGTTAAAGTAAACATGAAGCTACAATGCCTGGTGAGAGTTCATATCCCGAGCCTGAATAACTAGAGATCCTCATTAAAGCCAATACCACATTATTACATCAATTGGCACTGATGTCAAGTATGAAAGAAAAAAAATATCTTTTCTTACGACAAATGAAAGGTTATATCTAAGCGAATTTTAAGGGCCTTTGCCCGATGTTCTTGCCTGGAGCACTTTTTGGCCTAACCTAAGTCTTCTGTCCGGAGTTGTGAATTTGGATGGGAACTTATGGCTAGCCTGTACGCGCAAATCGATGTAAAATCAGTACTCTATTTGATTGGGACTGGTGGGACATTTAGAATGTAGCTCTTCGGCACTTTACTACATCTAAGATGGAATCACTAGGGGTTGAGAGGTTCGAGTTGTTCCTAAAGGAGATGAATTGTATCCATGAACACATGAACAAATCCCACAATTCCTCTACCTGACGAGAGCTGCAAAACGCCATGCTAGGACACCATCTAAAGGCTGCCAATCTGAAGGGAGGCTATCATACCATCCCTTATGCAATACAATCGACCCAACAACCCAAGAGAATTCGTAAAGGACCCCTGTAACAGAGGCAAATTATTCTGCAACTTTGGCGTCCAGTCCATTCAACACACCCTGCGTCTCTTTAACCAAAGCTCTCCTCTTTTCCCTAGCTTCGCTATCGCCCTCCGTCTCTACAGCATCGAGCTTCAACAACACCTCGTTCATAATCGTCTCCGTCAATTTTTTGTGCTCGAAATCTCTCTTCTTGGGGTCCGATGGTGGCGCGGCGGTATATTGGACGCAAAGTGGTAGAATTTTGACGTGGAAGTGTGAAGAGATGGCTTGTAGCTTTCCAATGGCTGTTTGTGGTGTCGGAGGAGCAGGAGATGCCGTTCCTGAATTCGCGGAACTGGGTCCATCTCCAGGCGATAGATTTGGGTCTCCCTTCTTTTTGCTCTTCTTCTTGCTCTTGCGATTCCGCTTCTTCTTGCCGCCTCCCTCCTGAACAGACTCACTCCCATCACCGGAATCGTCATCCGCTTCTAGGGAATCGCCAACCATGCAGAGGATTTCGCTTTGGTTCTTGAGATTGTAATCTCTGCAAGGTCTGTAATCATCCTTCAGGTTCTGACCCTTGTATAGCAACTTCAATTGCCTTCCGTTTGGCAAGTCCATAACTGCAGCTGCCCGCTCTTTGATATCCCGAACCTGCAGTTTTCCATCTCCAATGCTGTATGCAGGAAATTTTATGGGATATGTGATACCCTTGTTCTTGATTAACAGAACATCCTCCTCCGGGGACATTGAAGGCGGTTGCTGGGCTCGGTGAGGATCGTATGATGCACCCGGACGCTGCAGGTCCTCGGATGTGATATAAGAGAAGTCATCGTCCGTGACGTTAGGAGGGTATGCTCTGCTTCCAAAGGGGGATAATCGATGACCCTGCCCACCCCAGAAAGAGCGGCCCCAGCTACTCATTGAAATCGCTGCAGTGGTAAGAACGAGAATGATGCTACCCGCAAGCGCTGTTGGTGGAAGGCTGTCGAGATGCGTGTATTTAGCAGCACTAGCAATGTAGCTCTGCGTAGAGGGAGGAAGCTGCGAGTAGGCAGCGGAAAGGCGTTCAAGGGAGGTGTCGACGTAGGTCTGAAGAGGGTCAGGAAGGCGTTGGATAAGGGAAGACAGGGTGGCACCTTGCGATGCCACTGCGCTGGAAGCCACCTTGCCTGATATCCCTATAGCCCTGCTGCAGGACTTATCTGTGCCTTTGTTGCGTGGTTTTGTAAGGGGAATGACTGTGCAGACTGACTTGGAGAGCGATTGAACAAATGGGCTGTTGGTTTTTTGACCAAATGACACTGTGCTGGACTGGCTTTTAACGCTAAGCGCGTCTCGGATGACCAGATCAGATACTGTATGGAATTCTAGATTTTGAATTATCCCCTAAAATTGTATTGAAGTATGACATCCCCACATGGTATACACAGCCGGAATTATCTATACTTTTGTTGACTATTCAATATTCCAAAGTAGTAAATGCTGACTACGGTTTCCGAACCTGCCATGATATTGTCGAACTTTCGCCCAAGTTCTAGGGTACAGCACCAGTGTCTGACTTTGCTTTGTCAGCGGGAGCTAAGAAATGAAAGCTTTGAAGCAAAAAACTACTCGTCAAGATACCTACACACGAAACGTCACTTCCCGACCAGTAATGCCATTTCCAATTGCCTGTCCCTAACATGTCTTCACTCTATAGTAGAACGCTGGGCATTCAACTCTCTCTCTCTCTCTCTCTCTCTCAGTGCTTGTCAATTAGAGTTTAGAGTTTGTGTATTATTAGCGACACATTGTACCAAGCGGAAGCGTTAGCGTTACCTGATATAGGTACTGTACGTCTAAAGCGAACTGAAGTCTTCTCTCTGCGAAACTACATCTTGAGATTACCCCACAGACGACCCGTGTTCCATCCAAGGCTTGCTCTCTTCGCTGGTAGAGAAGACGAACTGTCCCCGGCACGGGAATGTTTACCTGCTAAACCTGCTGGAGCCAGATCTATGCGTTTGCGCCCTTCCACTCCCTGTAAACTTCTCGCACTCATCGGTGCTCATATGAAGAGTCCCCTTTTAGTTCATTTTTCATTTCCGCGGACTTGTACCACAATTCAAAAGCACCTTCAGCTCCTCAAACACATACATTGCAAACCGCGCGAAAAGAACCCTTTGTGCTGAGGCCCCAACGCTGAGCCCACGATTGTGCCATCTGTGCTCGATTTCGCACGAAACGTCGACTTGATGGACTGCCAGTCGCCAGCAGCCTTCTTCCCCCTTTTTCTCGAACCATTTCTGGTTTTCTTGATTCTCACTTGGTGGTACAATGTACGCTTGTGAGATGCTGTCTGTGGCTCTCGAAAGTTGGCATGCAAGTCTCTCTCTCATGTCCACAGTAAGGACCGAGTCGCGATATTTCACAAGGGGTAGGTAAGGTAAGGTGGGAATAACGCTCTACCAGAGCAGAGCCATACCACCCTGGGGGGGACTTCCATTCCACGAAATTTGAAACTACCGCATACGTCTTATCATCGAGCATGTGCCGAAGTACTCGGTATCCATTAGCATCTCATGTATACCAGATAACATTTTATCGATCGAGGCGTAGTATAAGAGACCGGAGGGTCGACGAGTGTGGACATGCCTAAACAGATTATATGGTTGGAAAGCAATTGGAAGTGGCTTATTATCATGGTAGAAAGTTGAATATTTGAATATTGGGAGAGCCAAAGGGTTCTTGAAACAGCACCTATATAGAAACTGTCTTTTTAGGTCTGACAATAGGTACTGTAAGCCTACCCAGGTGTCGAATTGAAAATTTTCACAATGGTTGCTGTACTTGATGTGCGAGAAGATAGTTGGCGGCTTAGGTTTAATAAAGCGTCGCTCTCTAGGGAAGAGTTGCGCCATCTGGTGTATTTGAGCATTCTTGTTTGACTCTTGATCTCAACGGAATGCCTTTGAGAGTACTGTAAATAGCTGACGTATTTCTACCTATCGTGATGCAGCCGTCGTCGTCCCGTGCCGCGTTCTAGAGATCTTATCGCCGTGCGCAAGCTTACAAATCTACCCCGCTAATCCACTGGTCTCGACCCGACTATTGCGTCATTTTAAGGGTCCGCAATAATACTGTACCTAGGTAGTGTGGACTCTTTGACCACGATTCCTAATCATCCCAAACAACACAGCTCCAATTTCAGCATTATAAAACACCACCCTTCGCCTTCTCATAACCACCTCAAACAACCACCACAAGCAATCGTTGCCCATCATTTCGTTCCTACGCCGATTCTTCTCGTCGTCCGTCAGCCCCGCCAATATGTCTGCCGCCAAGACCAAAGCCCAAAACATCATTGATGAGAATGCTGTTGGTATGTAGCTGTAACATTATAGCCTCTCCGGACAAGTCGTTAACACATCTCTAGCCGTCTTCAGCAAATCTTACTGCCCATATTGCAAGGCTACCAAGAGTCTCTTGAGCGAGCTTGGCGCAAAGTACTACACTATTGAGCTTGATCAAGTTGGTATGTGATATCCGTACGGACAGGAGCGAGATAGATGCTAACATGCTTGGTAGATGATGGATCTGATATCCAAGCTGCCTTGAAGGAAATCAATGGCCAAACCTCCGTTCCCAACATCTACATCAACAAGAAGCACATTGGTGGCAACTCTGATCTCCAGGCCGCGAAGGGTAAGCTGCCCGAGCTGTTGAAGGAGGCCGGTGCTGTATAAAGCACGAAAGAGGGGAAATAACACTTGAAGGAGGGTTTGAAGTAGACAATCATACTGAGGCGATTATACTTTACGAAGCAATTAAGATTTGATACAAACTAGTAGGCTTTTGATGATTTTAGTGAAGTACAAATATTATACATGAACTTGAGTTGCCACGGTTCCCACTGGACGCTCGACAAACTGCATAACCCCACTGATGATAGAATTTCGAGCCCCTTCACTAGCAACGGTTTTGCCGCCCAGGTAGTTCAACCAGATGCCTCTTGATATCCTCTCATCAAGAACCTGTCCCAGTCTTTGAGCCCCATTCTTCCCGTCATCATACCATGCGGCCAGCTTTCCCTGCTTGTCTCGGCTTAACAACAGCTCCTTTCCCTTGGGGACACTGCCTCTATTGAACAATATCTTGAATTGGCTGATGGAAGCACCGAACTGCTCATCTCCAAATTCTTCCTTGTTAGCCTGCGCTCTTGCAGTCAGGGATCTAACCCATGCATCTCTTAAATGATGGAAGTCCGTATTTTTGGTTGGTACAATCCTGACCAAAGTCCTTGCGCCACTCTTCTTCAGCACATCACTCCAGATTTCCACGCTCGCTTGGGGGTCATAAAGCTTCGCCTTTAGCTCATCCTTTTCGCCTGCGACGAGGGTCGATGCCAGAGGAGCAATCTTCCTGATGAGAGCTTCTTGCACGGCCGCAATGTCGTCGGTCGCAACATACATTCCAACAACATAGACTTCGATGCCCAAGAAGCTGACCGTCCGAATACCTAATCCGATCAACTGGTATTCGACTAACCGATCATCGTTCTGCCCCGGTCCAATGCCATTATCCGAGCCCTCTCTCTCGTCATCGTAGAAATCTAATACCCTGGGGAATGTGGGCACCGTGCTGGTACCAGTCGCAACAACGTCCACCACTTCCTCCGGCTCCTCGCCCAGCTTTTGTACGACGATCTTTCGCTCCCGACCCAACACTACCATGGGATCATCAGGCCGTCTTCCCGAATCAGCCTGCGCCGGTTTGTTCGAAGGAGGGAGTTCGATCGAGGTAGCCGTGAACCATATCGCAATCATGCCCAGGACGAAACCTGCACCCGAGTAGTATGCCCGTCGCTTGTAGTACTCTCGGCGCTCATATTCGAGTCTGTGCATAGAAATAGGGTCGATTCGGTCATATTTGTCTGGGGGCGGTTTGGAGGCCAAGGTCCGAGATGGGAGGAAGAATTGAGATGCGGTACGGAAAGATTGCGGTTTTGTGACATGTCGAGGGAGTAGGTGTAGTACGCGCGCTGAGGGTGTATGGAGAGGCATTTTTGATTGTGTGGTTCTGTCTCTGGGAAGAAGTTCCAAGGTCGAGAACTGAGCGATGGGCTGATGTCAATGTCGGATCACCAAATCTGGGGAAGCTTGCCGAGCTTGGGACGACATCGAATTCTTAAACCGGTAGCCCATTATTCTCTTGTCATGCACCATTTAAATGCGCTAAAGTATGCTAGAAGCCTAAATGTAGCTTGGTGCTTGGGATTACTCTTTTCAAAATGTCACATAGCACAGTGGGAAATCGACGCTCCACAGATTCTTTCAATAGGACTTCAATAAGATGCGGCAATGTTTCATTAATTCCAGAAAGTCTGTCGTAAAGTGGAACGTATACCAGTATGTAGTCTTGTTCTTAAGTTGGGTTGTCTTTCTCTATTTCCCATGAAGTAGTTCGTTCTATTTATATGATACTTTTCCACCTGCTTCAGCATTCACTCATTCCCATCACTCACAATTTTATTGACTCTAACATCACTAAAGCAAGAGGTAGAATAAGGAGGTCCTGGAGACAGCCTTGAGACCGCTACTATGAATCTGCCAAAGCTGGCATGCGTGCCAGTCTACTAGTATTACAGGTATAAACACACCGGTTGTATCTAAACAGCTGTAATACTGTTTCCTCCCACAAGAATGAAGTCTTTTATATTTTCCGCATTTTATACTATCCGAAAACCCGCCGTGTTATTCGTCTGCTACTATGAAAGCAACATATGCCATGTACCATATTGAGGCTGTTTGGATGCGTGTTATAAGAATACGGGCTCCTGAACTGCGACAGAATATCGTTCACAACCCTTCTCTCCAATAGCGAGATTCTGGGCTTTCCACGCGATGTATCAATACATTTCTATGGCTTTTTAGTAAATGACTTTCGTAGTGTTGGTACGCCTAATTTGCTAACAGACATGGTGTGTGTGTTTTATTAGTACTTGTGTTTTAGGCTGGCTTGGTGTCATTCATGATTGTTGGTAACAATGAGGACTTAGAATGTTATGTAACTTGATAGCTTTATACCTTCACCGGACCTTTTTACAACGAGATACGAGTAGAAACTGTATATACCTGTAATAAATCACTCAAGATTAGTAAGCCATGAAGTCCTGGGGAGTGGTGTGAGACCCGAAGTACGTGACAAAATGGCCTAGCTATACCTCTAGGTAATCAACAGCGAGGCACCACATACAAGATGCTATTATCAGTTTAGGCCTATAAAGACAACCAGGTACTTGATACATACCTATGTATCCCAAAAACTCAAGACAATCAATCAGAAACCCAAATTTAGATCATAATACAATAATCACGTGGAGTGGGAAATATGAACTAACCTAACTTACCTAAGCGACCCAACAGCGAATCCTTGTCATTGAGCGGCGCATGGCAAAGCCAGCGGCCAGCTCAAACATCCATCTTCATGATCACCAAGCAATAAACGCCTTCCATCCGCAATCTCATCTTTACGACCCTGATGCCATTCCCTTTACGCAAGCCCACAGACTTTATTCCTTACCAACAACCGATCACGAAATCCCCTTGAACCGCATCTGCGAAACCTTCCTAGCGCGAGGCTGGCCTGCTCAGCATTCCCCCTCAGGGTCGTGGTATCCTCCCAGTCACGAAGAACGTACTTGCCGCATCCAACACCTCTTCCTCCCACAGAGTAATCAGGCTCGCCTGGCTGCTGCCGACCCCCAAACGTTTCTTTGCATCGACCGCCATGAGGGGTCCAGTTCCAAGAATGGCCACCATCAATACTGCAGCAGCACCTTATCGCGCCAGTCCGGATCCAGACGGAGACTCACAATCGTCGTCGAGTAATTCTCCCGCTCGTCAGGACTATGAAGAGTCCGACTTCTACACCGGTAACAATGATTCCCAGTCATCAATCGGTGTGCCCACCTTCCAGGATATGGCCGTCTCGAGAGACGTCTGCGAACCCCCGGCGAATAGATTACCACCCGAAGTACTTATTAGCATACTCTCCAAACTCAGCACTCCATTAGATTTGCTGAACTGTATGTCCGTATCCAAAACCTGGGCGCGAAACAGCGTTGATCTACTCTGGCACCGCCCAGCATGCACGAACTGGAACAGGCACGGCTTTATTTGCAGAACCCTCTCTAGTCCAAACCCTTACTTCGCCTACCGAGAGTTCATAAAGCGGCTTAATCTGGCGACTCTAGCAGACACTGTCAATGATGGCAGCATTTTACCTCTTTCTGTTTGTACAAGGGTTGAGCGTCTGACTTTGACAAACTGCAAGGGCATTACGGACAATGGGCTTATTGGCCTCCTAACTGACAGCAGTCATCTGCTTGCTCTGGATATCTCTGGGGATAACCAAATCACAGCTGCGTCGATGCTGGTTTTAGCAGATAATTGCCCGCGGCTGCAAGGTCTCAACATTTCGAGCTGTGCAAAGATCTCGAGCGAGTCTATGATAGCTGTTGCTGAGAACTGCAGATACATCAAGAGGGTAGGCTCATCACCAACATCTGCTACCTGACAGTATACTGACTACTTTTAGCTCAAACTTAACGACTGCAGCCAGCTTGAAGACTCCGCAATCCTAGCCTTTGCCAAAAACTGCCGCAACATACTCGAGATCGACTTACATCAGTGCCAAATGATCAAGGATCTTCCGGTGACTGAATTGCTTGTCAACGGCTTGACATTACGGGAACTTCGTCTTGCAAATTGTGATTTGATTACTGATGCTGCCTTTCTCAATCTCCCTCTTAATCGGACATATGAACACCTACGGATACTGGACCTTACGAGTTGTGCGCGCCTTACGGACAGAGCTATTGAGATGATTATTAATGTTGCCCCACGGTTGAGAAATTTGGTTTTTGCAAAGTGCAAAAACCTTACAGACACTGCTGTGAATGCTATCAGCAAGCTTGGCAAGAATCTTCATTATCTTCACCTTGGACATTGTGGCCAAATCACCGATGATGCTGTCATCAAGCTTGTTGCGTCCTGCAACAGGATCCGATATATCGATTTGGGATGCTGCACCCATCTTACTGATCGCTCTGTCACCAAACTGGCTTCTCTGCCAAAACTTCGCCGTATTGGCCTTGTGAAGTGCTCTCAAATCACCGATGCTAGTGTGTATGCTTTAGCGCAGAGTCGTGCCCGAGCCCATGAACAGAACATCAGATCTGGCGATCGCTATGCACACTCTGTCAGTAGTCTGGAGCGAGTCCATCTCAGCTACTGTACAAACTTGACTCTCGATGTAAGAGAACCTACTCCCCATCCAGATGGAAGCTAATCAATTATCTCTAGAGCATCCTCATACTCCTCAACAACTGCCTAAAGCTCACACATCTAAGTTTGACTGGCGTGGTTGCCTTCCTTCGCCCTGATTTAGAACCCTACTGCCGTGATGCCCCTACAGGTATATATCCACCGTTTGGCTGCTGTTATATTGCGCTGTACTAACTTGAATGTGTAGAATTTACCGAACACCAGCGGAACGTATTCTGCGTATTCTCTGGCGTTGGTGTGACCGGGTTGCGTCGCCACTTAAATAGTATTCCAAACGCTCTGGGAGATGTAGATGACGACCAAACCATGACGGGTATGATGGGTGCCGCAGCTCTGAATGCCGCAGACGAAGACGATGGCGATGCAGATGGAGACGAAGAAACGGAAGACGGCGACAATACCGGTTAATTCGGAGGCATGGCCACTTGAAGTAGCCCGTCCCACGGCTGACCGGAAATCAATGTCGAGATTGTAATTTAGAGGCAGTTCGTTGTTTTACACCTAGGTTAAGCTTAGCAGGACTTACTTTGAAGGAAACATACCCTTGAATGCAGTTTCAAGGCCAAATATTTCTTAGGTGCACCACGCGGTGGTGGTTGATTACGGCCTATCTATGGGGTGAGGGTGTTCTAGCACAGGGTATAACATAGCGTGCTTCACAGCCCGGATTTCTTGCTTGAGAGAAGGCGTTCGGAGAGGGGAGCCGAGTACATGGAAACTTATGAAGTAGTCGGATAACATGACCTCGATTATTTGTTTTTCAACTTGGTTGGCACTAGCTTTTCTTGAATGTGATATGATTTTGAATGGATGCTTGGGCAAGTTCTGCCTTTGATCCTCTTTCGATGGGATGAGGTCTAGTGGTGCGTGTCGTGAAATTCATACTTTGTGTTACATCTCCAAAACCACTCTTGATGCTTGAGTGAGTAAATATCTTATGCAGTCAGTCCTAGTTGGAACCAGACTAGCTTAAGACCGCAAGTGTACGCAATGTAGGGTTCATATTCATACTGTAATAAATGATAGGTTTCCATTTAAGATATCCTCGTTTACGGTGGATTTTCATCGTCGATATGTGTGTAAATCTTGGGGGAGACTTTCTTTTGCTACCCTTCTTATTTGTCGTGTTCGCGAACGGTCTGATAATATGTCCAATAAGAAATCTGAAAGTTGAATACAGTTTTAAGATAATCAAAATTCTACGAGTGGAAATGCAATGTCTCATAAAAGTAATTCTTTGTCCCGTTCACAGTATCCCACAATTCTCCTTGCGGCAGCACCGAGACTTTTCTTTGTCCCGCTCGAGACCAGCAGGCCAAATATATCCGGGTAGATATTCTTTTCAACAAAAAACCTTTTAGCCAGATTACTGTGTCATAGCACTGAATCGAGTAACTTGAGTTGGACTTTTATCCAAATTCCGACTGCCAAGGGCAGTCGAATGGAAGAAACGCCGTGTCTATCGTCATCGTTCCACAGGATCTCTTTTATGCTTAAACATATGCGTGCATATGCACACGAAGGATCATACAAAACGCACAGTAGACTGTTCCTCCGAATCAGCTGAGATCCGGATGAAAGTTCACAGTCCAAGTCTCTACAGCTCCATACCACCAGTAGTGATCTAGAACACGCCTAAGAACATCTTGCCCCCATTTTCCTGGTACTATTTTCCTGAAACGCCTCAGCATGGCATCGCCACCAGAAAGTAGTGCAGGGCCCGAAGCACAAAAAGAAAAGCCATCCACTTCAGAGGACGTCGTCTCGCAGCCCAGTGGAATCGAAGGCAGAGCCGAGAAAGCGAAACCACGGACGCGACTACCAGATGCTCCGTTGAGACGAGCCCAGACGGAGGGAATCTCCCAAGGGCATAAGAAGGAAAAAACCGCGACTCAGACCCGAACGGCTTCTGAAAGGAAATTGAAATTCAAGGCCTTGAAGTCGCCAACATCACGGCCTTCGCAAAGGGGTAAGCGAAGAGGAAAGGAATCTATATCAGAACTACCGATAAAATCCTCCCAGGCGGATAATACGAGTAAATAAACCGAAGATAGTATACACCCACCAATTCCCAATCCCAGCCCTACTCAGCAGAAAAGCCCAAACGCAAGAAAAGAATCCATCTCGATA
>QGML01000820.1:0-13090 GCA_007825375.1 Lachnellula willkommii | reverse complement strand
CACAGCTGCTAGTAACGAAAAACTTCTCCTCCTTTATTTCCCTGGTCGTATTTCGCCTGCTCATGTCACTATCATCCTTTTCCTCCTAAGCTAGTTCTTCGTCTCAAAATGCAGCGTTTTTTATCCTCCCTGCATCCTCTCCCACATCTCTGAGACCAGAAAGAACAGCTTCGTATATGAGACTGTGATGAATGAATATAATATATAGCATTCCGGTGGCGTGGTCTAACCGTATCAGCTTGTTTTATGCGCGATTGAATACTATGGATGGAGGCTTCTGATGCGAGCACGAATAGGGGTCACCACAAAACCCATGGACCCATGGGGGACCCGACCTATATGGGTTTTGGGCCGGGTCCATAAGAATTAGAGGACCCATGGGTCGGGTCCGGGTCCTAACCTTGGACCCATGGTGACCCATGGTGACCCCTAAGCACGAACTGTGAGCGGGGTGGTTTGTAGATTGCTTGGATGAAGTTTTCACTGTTTCTAGATACGTGGATGTTCTAGGGATGAGGATGTGATAATGTACGGAAGATAACTTCAAGAAACTTTGACATGGGTAGTAAAGTGTGTTAACAATAGCTGGGTTTTCATGTATACCACGAGGAAGTCTGGTGGTAGACCTAGGGCAGGGCCGTTATTCGGGGGGGAGGGGTTCCACGAGGATCTATTATATAACTTGGTGTTCGATTGTTAGCGTTAGGGTAGGGTTGAAATATATGTAGCTTAACGAATCGATTTTTTAGTAGAGTATTTGAGGATATACTTGGGGCAAAATTAATAAGAATTCTTGATTTTTACACGCACAATGACATTTTCAGGTTCTAGTTACGTGCGAATCTCAGCATGGATTTATGGATTGATACTGTGATACTCTAATCTGAGAAAGTCATGAGATCACTTCCCTCTTCATCCGAGAAACTGATGAGATCCTCTTCCTCTTCACTCTCAGTGTCCGACAAGCCTTGAAGGAAGGCGTTCCATCTAACTGGAAGCTCCTCGAGATCATCTTCGGTCTCCGTATTCGACACGCCTGAATCGTAGTGGTAAACCTCCCCGCCATCTTCGCTCTCAGTGTCCGACACGCCTGAACCGTAAACCTCCCCGCCGTCTTTGCTCTCAGTCTCCGACACGCCTGGAGCGTAAACCTTCCATATGAAGCGAGCCTCGCCCACTTCACTCTCAGTATCCGACTCTTCTGAAGCGTAACAAACCTTCCGTCTGAAGTGATCCCATCCACCTTCACTGCCAGTATCAGAAAATGACATCAGGTCTGAACCGTCACTGTCGACCCTAGTAGAAGATTCCCCGTCCCACTCATCATCTGCACCCTCACTCTCATCCTCCTCAACTTCCGTGACCGCCAAGACTGCAGCGCCGGCCTGTGCAAGCTTCAAGTCTTCCTGGTTGTCGTCCATCACCCTCCCCTCCACTCGTTCACCGATGCCGAACTCGGACGAGTAGGCGATCTTAAGAGCCCTATCCATCAAGGCCTCCATGATTCTGAGATGTCCCAGATTGTTCTCCAATCGGTCAACCTGTTCAGGCAGGATTTGATACCATTTGAAGAACAGCTTCCTATCGCTGATCTCTTCTTCCAAGTCTTCGATGTAGTCGTATCCGCTGGCCGAGAAGTCGTCTTTGATGAGTTGGAATTGTTGTGCGTTAACCTTGGTCTGGGTGGCCTGGGTGAGCTCGGTGAACTTTCGTCTGATTGCCTGGAAGGTTTTGGGGTGTTGTGAGATGAGAAAGGCGTGTTCGGTCGTGTATCCGGGTGAGATGATTGCTCGGGCGTATCCGGAATGGATGATTGATGTTGGTTTGGTTGATGATTCCATGGCGTCCGGTTGGTGAGGATGTGAGGTATATACTTGTTATCCTTGGGAGTGCGTCGTTAGTTAATATTCGCGAAGTTCGTAAAAGTTTGTGGGTTGGATGTTGGATGTTGTGGAAAGAAGAAAATGTTCTCAGTGGGGTCTTAAGTAGTAACTTATTATCTGGACTGATTCGCTTCTGAAAATTCTGATATGGACTGAGTCTAGTTATGTGAAAAAAAAGCGGGAGACCAAAATAGTGCCAGGTACCAACCTCTGAATCCGGGAAAGCCCCTCATGAGTGAAGCTTAGGTCCCAGAGAATTTACAAAGTCTTACATATTATGACGCATTGTGTTTAGTTGCCAATTTATTTTTATTTTGAGGTTACGTGGGGTTTTGGCTAGATCAAGCCCGGATTTCAAAATATTCAAGTGTTTGGTGGAAGAGACAGAAAACGGCAATCTCACAATATATAGATCAGAATTAAAATACAATCTTTGATTCTTTATATACAAGTCCCACAACATGCTATACTCCAATGCACGTTGTTACTTGTATAGTTACATTTAACATCAAGTGTCAGCTGCTCCCCCTCCTCATTCTTGATCTATTCATCCCCGATGCACCCAACGTCTCACCAGAAACAACATACTCTTGCTTCCCAGCCATCCGCTCCTAGATACCGAGCATGTCCGACATATCCATCTGGTCCGTGGTGTCAGAACAATCAGAATCGTAGAAATCAGCATCGTAGTCCTCTTCCCGAACAGGCATCACCCTATCCGTCGTCTCGATCCCTCCAGTGGAATGTCTCTTCTTGGGATCAAGAGACCCAAGCTGGGGCTTTCCGTCCTCCCTCCGAGCCTTGGACCCAGATGTTGCAGCAGCATCCTGAATCCTCTTCTTCTTCTGTTCACTGATATAATCTTTTCCCCAAAAACGACGTCGAAAAATCTTCAACATCGTGTCCAAGTCCTTGATGACAGTGAGCAGAAGGTCCGCTGGAGTTTTCTCATCGCGAGGGTAAATTATATCCTTCCTTGAATTGTCTGTAATGCCTTCCTGTCTCATTCCCCACTCCAAGCCTTCCTGTATCTCGGCGAATCGGCCCAACCCATACTTCCCGCAGACCTCAGACAGCCATTCCAGATGCTCACGAGAGAACTCCTGGGTGATGACGGCCAACACAAAGACTCCTTTACGCTTGAACGCCTTCTCAAGACGATACAAGTTGTTCTGCATGCAGATTCGCAGAAGACGCCTTAGCCTTCTTTTGCCGAGCTTCATTTTGACTCCGTTGGTGAATATATCGACCTGGGAAAGCTTTTGTTTTATTTCGTCGGAGAGGCCTTGAACCCAGGCTTCCATCTTCTGGCGCTGTTCCCTCTCCTCGCGCTTGTCATCCGGGAAATACCCAAGAGGATCGTGGCTGATGAAATCCATCCTTGCTTCTTGATATTCCGCCATTTTCTCCGTTTGCTGAATATAAACATCGTCGAAGCAATCCATGCCTTTTTCTTGATCTATAGACATTTTGGTCGTCTGCTGAGAATCGTGCTTATTTCTTCATATTCGGCCATTTTTGTCGTTTGCTGAGAATTATTATGTGAATGGATGTAGAGAATACTTTTCTGGGGAAATGATGGCAGAGTATATAATACTTTACTTAAGTTCAGATCAAAATATCGCGGTTGTATGTCATTCCAAAAATATTGAAACGGACTGAGACTAGTGGGCGGTTGAACCGTCGTTCGGTGCTCTCGGCTAATCCAGAAAGGGGAGCGCTAGCGCCGAACCAAGTCCGGTCCGGTGCCTTCAGGTACTCCAATAAGCTCTATCTGGTAACTACTTTTGCACCCGCGGTACGGTTAGGCGTGGTTCTTTATTTTTTAGATACCTAGGTAGCTTGCGGTACCTAAGCTAACAGTCTGTAAATCTTTACTAGATCTAAATGTAATTAGTGGGGTGCAGAACCAACGGTCGTCAAGTCACTTACTCAGAATCTGCGATAGTGATTAAAGCATTACCACAGTTAAGTCCTTCATACGGGCTACATATCTTCCCTCTCGTATCTTCTTAAGCCTAAAAATAAGATCACTGGGTGGAGATAGGTTTTTAGGTCCTTTCGAGACCTGCAAAAACACAGGTCTACGACTTCTCAAAATTATGGAGAGCAGTTTTTCAATATATAAAAGTCTCGACCTTCTCGATTAGCAAAAAGGATCGAGTGCCTGGGGCTTGCGGAAATAGATTATGAAATGTTCACAAAATAATTTCAAGCATTAATGATGCACGTTTGTGCTGTGCGTTTATTTTAAGGGTATACAACTGTAATGCAAGTTACTTCTCCTTAGTTCACATGAGGCTAGTACATTTTATTTAGGAAGAACCTTGGGATATTTTGAGCTATGTATACATTGATGGATGGTTATTAGCTAATATTACAAATGCTTGAAGCTAACCTTGTGCGAAATTTCATACAACAGCGTATCGTTTAAGACAATGGCCCTAGTCATCGCTCTACAGCGTGGCGATCGATCTTAAGCAACATCATTATCAGGCGTGACCATACCCTCCGTCTGTTCTTCCTCCATCTGTTCTTCCTCCGACTCCGCATCCTCCGTATCACTGCTTACAACATCATTCTCAATCTGCTCCATTCGTTGCACAAACTCCACCTGCAACTGCCTCAACCAGTTCAACAGAACCTTGCCCTCCATAGGACTATCTGCTGCCTGCTGCAGCACCTCCCTCAGACTTAAGACAAGTTTCCTCCTCTTCGCAATGGCACACGATTTGGAGGATTGTTTCTTTGCATCGGTTTGTGCTTCGAGGGCTTTGGAGATAGTCTCTGCAACTTCGAGGACCTGTGCGGGGAGATCGACGACTCGGGCCAGAGCAAGACCGTAGTGTTCTTCCTTCACGAAGTCGCTCTTGACCTTGTACAGCATTGTCATTGTATTTTCTTCGCTCATATCGACAGCTAGGTGGGAATTGATGACGCCAGGACGCTCTTTCATGATTTGTGCTGCAGAAAATTAGACCGTGATGATCAATCAGGGCTGCGCGCTCACCAATCTCGCGAAAATGCGTGGCAAACCAGACCAGAGCCTTGCTCTCAACCAATGCTTCAGCTATACTCAATGCAATTGCAAGGCCATCTCGAGTGCTAGTCCCTCGGCCAAGCTCATCGATGATAGCTAGACTGTGCTTATCAATGTTTCTGCGTACAATTGTTAAACCAAGACCGGACGCTGCGGAAAATGGAAAGGTTGTAATTACCTAAGAATGAATGCAGTTTCCCTCATCTCAGAAGCAAATGTAGAGACATTAGCTTCAATGCTATCATCCATAGAAACCCGCGCAAACAATTGTCGAATCATAGGAAAGCAGGCATATTGAGCGGGGACAAAGCTTCCAACTTGGGCCATTACGCACATGAGAGCCGTAGATCGAATGTATGTGCTTTTCCCACTCATATTACAGCCGGTGATGATCTGGAATCGAGTCTGTTGGGTTGCATAAACGTCATTGGAAATGAATTTGTTATCTTTGTGGACCTACGTGGCGAACAATATCAGTGAAGTATTCATTGATCCTCAGATTTGTAGCTGACCTTCTCTCTAATTGGATGACGGCCACCTTGGATAACGATGCAGTCGCTGATCTCTGGCTTGCAGTAATCACTGGTTGTGGCTAGGTGCGCGAACGCAGCAATCATATCTAGCATTGCAATGCTCTCACAAATTTTGAAAAGGTTCGGAATCTCCCCGCGGATATTGTCGAGGAGTTCCTGGACAGTTTTATCACTCATCAGGACAACCTCTGAATGTGAGTCTTCAATCTTCTGATTCAGCTTCATAAGGTCCAGTGTCTGGCATTCGATGAAGCCCTTCTTGCGATATCGGTTGATTAGGATATCTGGAAGTGTTCGTCCATCGAAATCTGATTCGAAAACTCGCAGGTAGTATCGGCGTGCGCTGTCATATCTTGTGTCTACTTGCATCTCGTGGGTTTCTTCCCTTGAATTAGAATTTCAATTTGCTTCAAATGGACCCGGCTTACGATTGATTTCCGTGACATGTTGGTGCACATCTTGAGTGGCTTCTCTGAAGGTCTCCCGCGCGACGTCGAGAAGGCCACTTACTCCCGTCTATGGCTATGTCAGTGTTTGTGGAAAGATTACTGAATATGGCTAGCTATCTCGATTACCTTAACAGCGTAAGTCCTCTGGTTTCGTAAGTCCAGAGGAGTCTTCTGGTATGTCACATCATCATTGATGACTTCTGCGATGAGCTGGATCGTGGGATCAATGTTCTTGGGACACATATGGCCTCGTATCTCAAGAATCAGCTCTGATCGCGCACCGGCGAGTGTTTCATACAACTTTAGAGCAGACTCGACAAAGCTCTTGAGCATGAGGACATTATTGATGGCTTGTTCTGAATGTCGTATGTCGGGTTGCGTAGGGATGATGATCAGCTAAAATCGTCAAGTAAGTTCCAATCATGTGGTGTTGGGATTGGATTCTCACGCTGGTCAAGAGCTTCTCAATATCATGGAAGACCTTCAGACCTGCGCAGAGATTGTCAGCGAGAGAAAATAGGCGATGCAAGGCTACTAGCCTAGTCTTGTTTGGTAAAACATATCATCCTTAGATGTAAGCTCTTCAACAGCGTCCCAACGGTGAACAAGGACTTCGGGCTGAGTCAACGGTTGGAGAATATTGCTCCTGAGCTGCCGTGAACCCATCGGCGTCAGAGTTTGATTCATCAGTCCGAACAAAGACTCCTTCGATTTTGGGTTGTGGATATTCTGGATCAATTCTAGAGATTGGATAGTGGAGAGGTCAATCATCATGGAGCCTTCTGATGGTTGGAATTTAATGCGAAGAGAACGAAATGCAAAGGTCAGAGACATCTTTAGTTCGATATACTTAAGGGTCTGTCATGAGTATCAGTCATGCCAGATTCTGCGACTGTCATAGATATCTGGCTTCTACCTACCGCAGCAAAGCAGCAGGTTGCAAAATAGCTACCGCCGATGGCAACCTTGATTGCTTCCACGTCCTCTGCGAATGCCAGCTGCGAAATGAACTCAAGCCCTGACGTCTCTGACCAGTACCGACGATCCACTAGGACCATTTTTGCTCCGATGATGTTCCCCTCGACAATCTTGTACATTGTTGATTTCGGGTTTGGAGGGCCAGCCGTGGAAACAATGAGGATTTCAGTGGGCTCAAAGACTTGGAGCTTGTTTAGAGTCTTCGCGTAGAATTGGTTGTCACAGATCTGACTTAGAACTGCTTCCCCGGTTGAGATATTGACAAATGCGAGGCCGACGGTTGGTGTGATGCCTCTGCCCTCATTAATGGCACAGATGATCTGCTGAGATTCTCCACCACCAATCATTGAGCCTGCGCGCGAACGTCGGCCTGTGCTTGGTCGAGCAGTTCCAGGACGAGCGGTACTTGGACGAGTGCCATAGGCCTGGGAGGTTGAAGTAGTATATCCATTTTGGTAGGAGGTTGAGGCATAGCTGTGGGATGTAGATGGCCGTGGAGTAGCCATGTTCTGTTCTGTTCTGTGAGGCGAGGTGAGGTTGACTGTTGAAATGAAGGGTTAATATCTAGAGATTAGTCGGTATATCAAGTAATTGGCGGCAGGCAACACAAGAGCTTTCCCTCCAGTGGACAGAAGCATGTATCCAGTACAGGTGAAGTTGTCGCCAGGCCTAGTATGAAGTACTGGTTGTGGGATGACAGAGGGAGGTTGCCGACGCGACGCGGGGAGATTTTACAGTAGCGCGGGGTTGGGCGCAACTGTACAGTACTGTAGTGCACGGACGACCACGAGGCTGAACAATTTTGGAGAATTTTCGCGACCGACCGCCTTGCACCACAACTCCCGTTTCTTGAACATCTACACCTTTTCTTTTCTGCTGTATTGAGAAGAAGCTCCACGGTCCCCGAAAACCCATATCAAGCTCCCTAGTCGTCTGAGTTATTTCTCTTTGCAACCACCAGCGACGTCATGTCGACCGTCCTCCCCCCACCAAGCAAGAGACAGAGAACGGATGCTGCAGAGAGAGCAAGACAACAGCAAGATATTGAGGAAATCCCGAGCGACGCCGGAAGTCTAAGGATACAGTTTTTTGATGAGGTTACAGGGCTACCAATAGGTTCAGGCCCGGTTCTGGTGCCAGTCGCAAATGCAAACCCCAAGAACCTAGAACTTCTTCTGAATACCCTGCAAGACCATGTAGGTCTAGCCTAGATACAAACCCTCTTCAGTACATTGACATACCCAAGGACTCTTCAGAATATATCCCATACCGCTTCACTCTTCCCGTTCCCGACAAGAAGACCAAGGAAACTACCACAACTGCCTTTCCCACGAATATATACAAGACTCTCATCACTCCAGGATTGATCAGTACAGAAGAAGTCCAAAATATATCTGCAGCACCACAAGCAGTATTTAGAGTCCAAGCAGTTTCGAGATGTGCTTCCACAATCCCAGGACATGGCGAAGCTATTCTTGCAACTCAATTCTCTCCAAGAACCTCCAGTCGGATGGTCAGTGGATCTGGAGACAATACTGCTAGAATATGGGACTGTGATACTGGAACTCCAGTACATACACTGAAAGGACATACGAGCTGGGTTCTTGCTGTTAGTTGGTCTCCTGACGAATCGAGGATTGCGACTGGAAGTATGGATAATACTGTGCGGATGTGGGATCCAAAAACTGGCAAGGAAGCAGGGAAGCCAATGAAGGGGCATACGAAGTGGGTTACGAGTTTAGCTTGGGAGCCATATCATATCCAGAAGCCAGGAGAGCCTCGCTTGGCTTCTGCATCGAAAGACGCAACCGTCAGAGTATGGTCGACGAACCAACAGACGATTGAGCTGGTACTGAGCGGGCACAAAGGCTCCGTTTCTTGTGTCAAGTGGGGAGGAACGGGATTTATATATACTGGTTCACACGACAAAACAGTGAAGGTATGGAATGCGAAGGATGGTACTTTGGCTCATTCTTTGAACTCCCACGCACACTGGGTCAATCATCTTGCATTATCGACAGATTTTGTACTCCGAACCGGGTACCACGAGCACACAGGACAAATTCCAGACTCAGAAGATGGCAAAAGATTAAAAGCAACTGAGAGATTCTCGAAAGCGGCAACGATCCAAGGCGAGGTCGTTGAGCGCCTGATATCAGCGAGCGACGACTTTACGATGTATTTGTGGGATCCATCCAAGGGCACAAAACCCGTTGCACGCATGATTGGACACCAAAAGCAAGTCAACCATGTTACCTTTTCTGCTGATGGGCTTCTGATTGCATCCTCTGGATTTGACAATCACACTAAGATTTGGAATGCGCGGGATGGGAAGTTCATCAACACATTGAGAGGACATGTTGCGCCAGTATACCAGTGTGCATTCAGTCCGGATTCAAGATTGTTGGTCACCGGATCAAAGGACACTACTCTCAAAGTTTGGGATATGCGAACTCACAAACTCTCTGTCGGTAAGTTTTTTAAACAGTCTAGGATGGTCTTTGTTGTTTCGTAGATCGGATATCACGTCTACTTTTATAAAGAAGACATCAGCTAATCACGTTGACAGATCTTCCTGGTCATAATGATGAAGTGTATGCGGTAGACTGGAGTCCAGATGGTCAGAAGGTTGGAAGTGGTGGGAAGGACAAAGCAGTTCGTATTTGGAGACATTGAAGTAATAATATACCAATTCTTGACCCGGGTTCATTCTTTACTTTGGGACAGGAGATTTGGCACCGCATACTGCAATTGAGTAGCCGGACTATGTGTTTCCCCCGACACTCATCATAATTAAAGTTTGTCTAATATGGTAGTGTGGCCGGAAAGTGGATAATATCGCGGGAAGGCCCGTTCCTCCGGCATTTATTTGACTTGACATCCCTCAGTCGAGATTCCAATTGCCCAGTCTAGTTCGAAATTTGTGTCCTCTATTGGATCTAATTATTTAGGGGTAGACGATCGCTCGGGAAATGGTCTTATAACTATAATTAAGTATGGTCTTATACTACTAAGAATACATGGTTTTAAGGGCTTGGGTCCTAATTGTCCTCATAACCTCAACTTTAAGCGACGGTGGCCCTTAATTAGTATAAGACCATGGTCTACTAAGAACTAGAGTTGAGACAGCTGAGCGCTAGGGGGGGTCTAATAGCTGGGTCTGGTCTTATATTTTAACTAATACGGTACCTCGAGTACAAAAAAGACACAAACTTTGAATACCCTTTACATACTCTTAAACCACCTTGCTCTATTCTGCACCATGGAGCTGAACAACCTCATGGATGTTGATACTGTCGATTCAGGAGAATCAAACCGCAGCAGCTCACCATCGCCGTCAATTGAGGCCAAACTTAACGAAATCATGTTCAACCTGTCCAAAAACGAAAACGCCGGAACCAATCTCAAGGTGAGTATTCCGAAACATTAATTGCATTATACCTTATGCTGATATCCATTCAGAGCGCTGTTGAAATCCAAAGTTCCGCAAGTACTGCCGAGCCTCAAGTACTCATTTACCTCAGCAGCCAGCGCGATTTATGCGTCAATAAGTCTCATGATATCCTTGGCAAGGCTATCCAGGATTATTTTGGCGACGGTGCCTACGAAATCCGAAGCGTCCTATACTCTGAGAATTTCACTCGCTCAGAACGACAAGACATTGTGTACCGGCATAACATACCACATGGCACACGCTTCGCACGAGTCGCTCTCATGGATCCAGACGACGTATACCTAGCTATGGCAGTTACAAAGAGGAGGGCTGTTACATGTGTGTGCTGCATGGACGCTATCGGCGTTCTTCCCGTTGTAGGACCTGACAGAGGGTCCGGTTTCCGGATTCACGCACTCAAGTACAAAAACCGCAGGTCTGTCAATCCAACCCCAAAGAGCACAGTGAGCCAGAAAGTTACCCGAAGGCCTTCTGCCAAGACTCGTGCATCAAGGGGGAAAAAGAGACCATCTCAACGTTCTCAAATGCCCTCTACAAAGGATTGTATAACAGGGGGAACGATGAGCGAGTCCGGTTTCGCATGTCGCTCTGCCTCTGGGAGAAAATCGCGAGTGGATGCTTACAATAAATGCATGATCAATGCCTTCCCACACACTTACTCCAAAGTAAAGGGAGCTTGGTGCACCATCGACGTACCTCGAGAGAACGATCAAGATCTGACGGACGATCGCTCTTTGAGCTCAGACAACCTCGATCTAGGATCGACAGTCAAGGAGGATACGATGCTCTGAATTATTGGAATACCGGCATTGAAGATAGAAGCAGAAATGGATGAGGGTAATATGAGTACTGGTCGGTCTGGCAGATGGACATGGGAGACTTGAGTTAAAGTGCGAGCTTGAGGCCTCTCTTTGAAGTGTACTAGTTTCAATATTAGGTTTTATTGAACACCAACCCTTCATCTGTCAACCTTCAACCCAAATCCCTTCACTGCCCAACGTCTCTCTGAGTTCACAGTAGCAATATAGTGTCGCGTTCTAAAATTGTAACGCCATAGAAACTTTCGCCAGATCCGACTCAGTTTCATTGGCTCGCTTAAAGCGCTACCATGCGGCAGGCCCCCCTTTTCGAAACGGCTGTGCTAAACTCTTCACAACTAGCTGTCATATATTTAACCATGACGCACTGAGAAAATTACCAGCGCATAGCCTTAAATTCTCTCCTCGTTTCCCCTCTGACACCCACAAAGACAGAAAGAAAAAGACCTCATCCACCGGCGACAGCAAAGCCCAACAGCCCAAGATGCCGAACATAGGTCGTGCCCGAGAAATGCCACCGCGGCTCGACTACGAAGAGATGCAGCAGCAAATCCGCGAGATACGGGAAAACAATTACCTCTACCAGCGTGGGCTCCATGAGCGCACCCAGCAAGAACCATCAGCACTCCGGTCACCACCACGCACAACTATCCGCCTACCACCACCAATCCGCGACGAGTGGCGACTATACGACACACCACAGCGACGTCCTATGTCCCAAGAGGACGGAGCCCGGATTCCATACATGATATCGCGAATACAGGGGTGCTTCATAGCTCTCCAGCCACTCCTCCTCGAACGAGTGAGCACAATCACGCGCATGCTTCAGGCTCTCGGCTACCCGCATTATCGGGGCTTGGAGCGTGAGTTCCATGAGATTAAGCGGGATTTTATGGAGGGGCAGAGGCATCATAGGATGGGTCCTGCGTTGGATCATGTGGAGATGACGCTGAGGGAGATATGTGGAGCTACTTGGCTTCAAATTGATCCTGCTGCGAACCATGGACATGATTTCCGCCTTCTCAACACAGGGGTTCGCTTAATCCAGTATATGGAACTTCTTCAAATGGGGATGGCGCTGTTGAATGCATCTAACAGTGCGGGCGAAGAACGTCTGTTCCGTTGGGAAAGACCTACTTTGGAAGAGCATCTTAGGATCTATGAAGCTCAGAGGCAGCGTGATATGGAGGAGCAGAGGGGGTTAGCGCTTAGGTTGTGAATCGTTTCTTTGGACAGGTGATGATCTCGCAGCTGGCTTCTCTCAATGGATAGCTTTTAATGTCCAGCTTCGGAGGGAGCGTGATATGGAGGAACAGAGGGGGTTAGGGCTTAGGCTGTGAATCATTTCTTTGGGCAGGTAATGATCTCGCAGTTGGCTTCTCTCAATAGATAATTTTTAATGTCCCACATACCTAGGTGGCACATGGCAGTAGGTTTTGAAACCCTAAGAATAGTTCACAAGAAGCTCCGCTCTCTCCGCTCGGGTAGTCCAGCACCGGTGTTGTGATAGCGCTCAAGCCCCCAGTCTGTGAAAATTAGGAAATGGATTTCCTCCGTTCGTGTGATCTAGGACGAAGCTTGTGGTAGCTCCCGAGCCCAGTCAGTCAGAATTACCATTCCCATTTGGACTGTCAAAAATAATATTCAACACACTTCTTAAATACTTTCCCTCCCGAAGAATGTTTCATTTTATAAGAACATCTACGATACGAGAATCATCTCAGAAATAATAGTTCACAGCTTCGCCAATCAAACCTCTTGAGCTGAACACTATCAAGTTCTGATTTTCAACCACCCCTCTCGTTATCGACTAAACTCAAGATGACTCGCTGCTCTCCAATGGAATGGACTGCTTCACGCAAAAGAGGCCGCTCTGTCAACGAAAACGCAACTCAATCGCGTGCCAGCAAAATCCCCCGCAAAATAGCTGTCCCC
>QGML01000819.1:0-13093 GCA_007825375.1 Lachnellula willkommii | reverse complement strand
TCCAACACCCCCTCTTCCAACACCCCCTCTGAGGCCTTTGATGATCTCTTGCGTATATGCTGGTCACTTCAAGAATGTTCAAGCTGTCTGGACCAAGCTCCTTGTAGTTGGTGCCCATCAGTAAGATCCACGTCTCCCAGTCAGAGCAAATACTAATCATCCTCGAGTCCACAACCTGTGTGCCAAATACCTCCAAGATACCTATACTTGCACCAATACGCAATCCAGACATCTGTCCGCTTTGGTCAGAACGATGGGAGCTTAGAACTCGGCCACTCGGCTGTCATGTCTCGACTATCACATTCCTCACGTGTATGATTTCCGTGTTGGCTACCTTTCTAGCTGTTGGATTCACTGTGCTTGGATTCAAGGTAGGACGGAGAATCCAGGCAAACTGGAAGACTAGGTCAGAAGGTTGGTGGAAGGTATGGAGTCGTTACCAGCCAGGATGGTGGAGAGGCTGGAGACTCAGCTTGGTAGATATAAGGGATGCAGAGGTAGGGAGGCCATTGCTCAGTCATGGATGACAGCCTGACAGGTGTATATTTTACTTCCTGCTATGCCCTACTAGAACAGGTGGAGATTGGCCGAGTTCTCTCGAGCGATAGAGTTCTGTTTCGTACTGCGCGGGGCCATTTTCTACACCCTGTAAGCTGTCCAAGATTACATTTGCTACTAGAAAGTGTGTGGAAAGGGAAGATTTAGAAAGGAGTGAAGACAACATCTACAGCAGTTTTGAATTGCTCAAACCATGGAGTCTATATCTTCTCCTTGCATCGAGTTTATGGCACCGCGCATTAGTACAATGCAAAGACCATCCTCTCCTTTAGCTTGCTTTTCTCACCTGGCTATTATTTCCAAAACTTGTAAGCGGAGTACTCTAGCTCCCTTCTTTGACAATTGTATCGAGGGGTTCAAATCTATCCCAGAATGCTGGGTGCTCTTCAGGCTGCCACAAGGTAGAAGTGTCGCACTTTGGAGACAGTCATTTGCTTGAAAGCTGGGCCTGGATACACTAGACATTTGAAGCAGATGTGTTTACATGCACATTGGCCGCTCAGGTGTTTTGATCAGACAATATGTGCTCTCCAACATGGCATGGCTCTTGGAGCTGTAGAAATCAATGGTGCTGAACACTGGTTTTATTTCGTATACTTGAAAGTTTTGCTGAGACGGCTCACCTACTGAAAATTCAAGATGGGCTTCTCAATGTGAGAGTGAGTGCTGGGTTGTAGCTTCATCTGCTTCCTAAAAAAAACATGTGGAGACTTTCCATAAAATACGTTCTGGGACGTTATAAGGATATTTTGATCGCGACAATAATGGGCATCAAAAAGGGCTAAAATTTGAGCCGTACACCACAGTGATGGCCACAGACCACCAGAAGATATATTCTGTGAAGGAGAGTATCATTCTCTATCAATCACCTGGATGTAAGACTCTTTCCTGCAGCTCGTCCTCTTCGACTTAATCCGGGATGATGCCTTTGATGATTCGAGACCGAAAGGTTTGTCGATCCCGACGCCACGATTCTTGCTACAGAAACTATCATTTTTGCGATATGCAACAAAAGCCGAATCGGGCTCGAATTATTCCATACTGCATGTAGCACGAGCTGGTACCAACCTGGTGAACCATCCTCAAGGGATCCTGCTGGAATCTTTTGCAGACTCACTTGAGGTATTTTGTAGGTTGGAATTGGAACATAAAAGGCATAGATAGAAGCGAGTATACAATTGTATGCTTGAGAGAAATTTCACAGTAGCTTCATCCCTTGGGTGAAGCTTTGATAGGGGTGCTGGGGGGAATGGAGAATGAACCCCACGTGAACCCCCACGTGTTGACTCCAAGTGAGCCTGTACAAACGCGTGTCAGGAAGAGTTCTCGAGCCTTGTGTTCGAGGACAAAGTGGGAAGAACGTATGTATAGCAACGGGACGAACAGAAATGGTGTATCAGAAAGAATCAATAATTACAGTATTATAAGCCTTAATTAAGTGCGTATGGGGCTTTAGGGTGGATCCGAGATTCGAGGCCCGCAAAGCCCCTTTTCAGTACGGACCTGGATGGCAGCTTGTGAAGAAGTGCCGGGGGAAGGACTATAAAACAAGTTATGCTGTATAGCAGCTTTCTATCCCAACAATTAACTCAATGGTGCATGAGTCTTCAAGCAAGCAAGCAAGCAAGCAAGGCAATTGTTGAATAACGGCAGCGATGCGCCACACGTTGAGTAGTTGAGCTTTTCTGGCTTCTGTTGTGCACGTGCAGAGCAGTTGAGACTTGAGTCGAGAAAACGAAAATGGATAGGGGAGATCTCGGTAGACGCAGGGAAACTATAACGGCGGGAAATCAGGTTCATTGAATGATCCCTGCCAGTGCCACTATTCTAGCACCCTTTCGGTCTTATACCCAGCCTCGACTCGAGGCGGAATAAATAATTTCTGGTTGCCAGACAACAAGCCACGTTTGGATAAATAGAATAAAAGCTCGTCTTGTCGACATTCATCTGCCCTTTTCCTCCTGAATATTGACCTTCTGTGAAGCATCAATTCACCTCCCCCATCCAATACCTACGTAAGTACCGATTCCTGCCAGCGTCTGTACAATTACGTCAACCAGAAGCAACGTATCAGCTAATGCAAGCTTCCCCCCTTTCAGAAGCTAGGTACCTACTTGTACCTACCATCCTATCTCTCCCATCCTCTCCCTCTCCCACAGAAACAACCTTCCAACTTCCTACCTAAATCTCCCACGAAAGAAAGGACGAACTACGAAATACACATACACAATGGCAGCTGCATTGAAGAGCGCGTTGCCCGCACACTTGAAGCCTTCTAACCTCAAAGCACCAGATGCGAACGCTGAGTTCGCCAGAAAGCATCATGGCAAGACACAATCGCATATGGTGAGTGAATCTCTTTCTGCCATTTCCTGCCTTGCTTTTGCAGCATCGATGTGAGAACGGTGTCAAACGAGCCTATCAAGTGCAAGTATGGCTTGTTCAACAGCTCCATCATATTGGCATTCGGGCAGCAAGTGGTGACGAGCAATTCCTCGAATCTCCTGGAAGGAACGACCCACGGCGTGCATAACGTCATGGGAGAAGTCTATCTCTGCATCTATCTACCTGGTATTTTGATGCATTGGGACAGACCAGGAAAGAACCTTCTACACCTCGAAAGCAAAGCTCTACCCCGATCCTTGGGCTTCACATCTGCCATTCCTTCCGAGCCCCCCATCACCCAACACCCTGCCTTTTGCCCATCTCTCACCATGGATGCATCCACCTTTTCTGCCAGCACTCCTGCACCGTCTGCACCATCTGCACCGTCTTTTAATCATGCTGAAGTTGATACGCCCACGCCGCTCCCAATTCCCGAGCATCCAACGCTACGAGAAATCGCAAAGCTGATAGATCATGACCAGGCGTTCGAGAATACCTCTACATCTGTAGCTGCGAGCCAGATGCGAAATGCCCTCAACAATCTCGCCGATACGGTTGAAGATCCCACCGAGAAGAAGGTACGTTCCCATTAAAAAGTAGTTTTCGAGCCCCAGCTAATACTTTATCTTGAAGCTCTTCGAGACGGAAATGGACAACTTCTTTGCGCTTTTCCGCCGATACCTGAACGACAAGGCGAAGGGAAACCAACTGTAAGCTGGCAAGCTTCAACATTTCGATACGAAAGGCTAATACATAAGTAGTGACTGGGATCGTATTGCACCCCCAGCAACGAACCAAGTGGTTGATTACAACGAGCTGGCCAACTCTGAGTCTGTTTCTTTCCTGGGCAAACTCGCTGTTCTCAAGCTCAACGGTGGTCTCGGTACCTCTATGGGATGCGTTGGACCCAAGTCTGTCATCGAAGTTCGTGACGGCATGTCTTTCCTTGACCTTTCCGTCCGACAGATTGAATACCTCAACCGAACTTATGATGTCAACGTCCCTTTCGTTCTCATGAACTCTTTCAACACAGACGATGATACCCAGAACATCATCAAGAAATACGAGGGCCACAACATTGACATTATGACCTTCAACCAATCCCGATACCCCAGAATTCTGAAAGACTCTCTGCTCCCAGCGCCTAAGTCATTCAACTCTCCCATTTCTGACTGGTATCCTCCTGGACACGGAGACGTCTTCGAGTCCCTCTATAACTCGGGAATTCTTGAAAAGCTCATTGACCGAGGTGTTGAGATTCTCTTTCTTTCCAACGTGGACAACTTAGGCGCGGTTGTTGATCTCCGTATTCTCCAACATATGGTCGAGACCAAGGCGGAATACATTATGGAATTGACCGACAAGACCAAGGCCGATGTCAAAGGTGGAACCATCATTGACTACGAAGGATCTGTCCGTCTTCTTGAAATCGCTCAGGTGCCAAAAGAGCACACAAACGAATTCAAGTCGATCAAGAAGTTCAAGTACTTCAACACCAACAATATCTGGTTGAACTTGAAGGCTGTCAAGCGTATCGTTGAGAATAATGAGCTCGAGATGGAGATTATTCCTAACAACAAGACTATTCCAG
This sequence comes from Lachnellula willkommii, assembly GCA_007825375.1. Classification (NCBI taxonomy): domain Eukaryota; kingdom Fungi; phylum Ascomycota; class Leotiomycetes; order Helotiales; family Lachnaceae; genus Lachnellula; species Lachnellula willkommii. Next base: position 8,559 of record QGML01000819.1, on the reverse strand, counting down.
CTGACAAGAAGGGCGAGTCAGACGTCTCCATCGTCCAGCTTGAGACCGCTGTCGGAGCTGCTATCCGTCATTTCCACAATGCTCATGGAGTCAATGTTCCTAGACGGCGTTTCCTGCCAGTCAAGACTTGCTCTGACCTGATGCTTGTCAAGTCGGATCTGTACTCGCTGAAGCACGGCCAACTACAAATCGACCCCAACCGTTTCGGCCCAGCTCCTCTCATCAAGCTTGGAAACGACTTCAAGAAGGTCTCAGACTTCCAAAAGCGTATTGGCAGTATTCCCAAGATCATCGAGCTGGACCACTTGACCATCACTGGTGCAGTAAACCTCGGTCGAGGAGTCACTCTTAAAGGTACGGTTATCATTGTAGCAACAGAAGGTAGCACGATTGACATCCCTCCCGGATCTATTCTGGAGAACGTCGTGGTCCAAGGTTCCTTGAGACTGTTGGAGCATTAGATGATTGATGCTTTGTAATCGATAGAGTGACGGATGGGTTTGCTATCTCAGCATGCATGTAACCCGGCTGGGTTATGATTCAGTTTTTGGTGGTTTATACATCTTATGAGCATGAAGCTCGTGTACTACTCGGTTTTAATAATCCGTTGCACTCAATAGAATTGCGGAGGTTTACAAATATCTACTCAATGCATTATTGTATACGTGATAATTTCCCCCACTTACTCCATTGAGGAACGTCTCGCTTGAACAGCTCATGCCCTGAATCGCCATTTGTAAGAGCGTTTGGATAGAAGGAACAACCATCGTACAAACCACTTACTGAAAGTTCTATCTAAAAAGTTGTTACCTACGGTTGCAAATCTCAAGCCAAATTCCTACCTAGATACCTTTTTCTTTTGCCTTATTCGAATAGTAATCGGAAGAACCCGGCACTATTGCTATCTTATCGCCGGCGGGAGCTTAAAACACAAACATCCTGAGCCTTGTTCATACATACCATACCATACCATACCATGCTTTACTTGAGCATCACCGTCTAAACTTTTGTCTGCCGCTTCCTTTTTGGTCTATATTGCTCTGCCTTGAATTTTCTTGCTTAAGAATCCGAAGACGAGGGTGGCGGACTAGATCTGTGAGGGAAGATTGCCCCACGGAGCGGCGGGTACATACAACATACGGAGGTCGAATAAGGCAGCACAGAAGGGAGGGGTGAGTGATATATGGCGTGTATGTGCAGTCTATCTAGTGAAATGGTTACCTATGCGAGATCTGGATGCTGATCTGTTTGACTTGTGTTGTAGTGTGGTGCAAACAATCGGAGACCTGACTCGAGACTCGAACTCGAAGAAAACGAATCGAATAGACCTGGAAACCTGGAAAAGTCGATACAAATATCCGTATACTTCGGGCATATAAAGAGAGGTTGATATATTAGACGTAGGAGGAACCAGGAACGGTCAAGGAGGGCGCTTTTGTTGTGGTTAAGAGGAGGCAAGGGGCGAATCGAGACGACGAACTACACATACTACACGACGTGGTTCAGTGAACGAAACTAGAGTGCTAGTACGGGACTAGATATTTATCCTGCCTACGAGATCAAAACAATAATCACATCGAGAAGGATAGTGGGGATTGAGGACAGGGCCTGACTCTGAAAGAACGTCTGCGTAGCTCTCTTCAAACATTGCAAACCTCAACCACCGATTTCCGCCAACCCAGCATCCAGGAACCATTTTCAAGATAGATAGTCTTGCTATTAATCGGTACACCAAAGTCTTTATTATCTAAATCGAAATGGATAATCGACCCGGGTCAGATAAATATTCTGTGGCCATCCAGCATCGTCCAAACAGAGAGGAGCGGCCTCTACCGCCATATCCAGGGTCAAGTTCTGCTCAACGTTCAGAGGCCCAAGTAGATGCGGGAGATGCTGCATTGTACGAGAGTCAGGGGGCTGGATCTCAGGGGGCTGTGAATGAATCTAGTCGAGGATATGAGCGGTGGAGGGAATCAGGATACCCAGGATCTCCGAGTAGCTATGCTGGTGGAAATTCAGAGGTCAATATAGGTTCTGGAACCCCGTCACCAGGTCTAGAATCACGGATTCGGGGCAGTTCTGCTTCTCAGCGAATAGGGGAAAAGCGCTCTCAGGCAAACGAGGCTGTGAATGAAATGAGAGCGAATAGACCTTTCCGACTTGATGGACCTTCGAATCCTCGAAGAACTTCTTCAACATCAGTAACAAGTTCGGCACGTTCAACAATGGCCCGTCAGGGTGATGGGCCCTCTCCTGGGGTAGATGTATCGCTTCTTTCTCGCACCCCAAGCCTGAATCGACATCGACATGCGGCTGCTGAAGGATCAGAGGTCATTGCACCTAGATGGCAACCAGATGCTGAGGTTACGTTTTGTCCCATTTGTGGGACACAGTTCAGTATGACCCCCTTCAAATGCTCCATGATTCGCCTACTTATCATCAAATTAGGCTTTTTTGTCCGAAAACATCACTGCAGGTACGTACCTATGTATTCACATTGCATTTGCTGGATAAGATGGATGAATCTTCAGCAGTTCTTGAAGACTATTTATTAACACATGCCCTCAGGAAATGTGGAAGAGTAGTCTGTAACTCGTGTTCTCCGCACCGCATCACCATACCGTATCAATACATTGTCCAGGTACCAATCGAAGGTGCAGCCATGGGCTCATGTGTTAGTTTTCCTCGTCCATCTGTAGACGCTGCCCGAGCTGGGAGTTCTAGGGAAGTTGCGACTCTGGGTGGAGGAGAACGGGTTAGACTATGCAATCCATGTGTTCCGGATCCCAACATCGCTCCTCCCCAACCATCCTTTCACGACCCTGCACAACCCTATTCCTCGCCGAATCGGCAGGGTCGCTCTGCCAGTGCGGCATCCTCTTCTTACGCCCAGTCTCAGCGGCAACCAAACAACTTGGAAACATTCCACGAGGCTCTCCGAAATACTGCTCGAGTACCCCGAGAGCCTAGCATTCTTAGTTCTGCTGGTATACAATACGGTAGCTACAACGATCAGAATTACAGGAACAGGACACAAGAGCCGTGGGATGCTAGATCTCGGAGCAGCACAGTACGTTCTTCTTCCATCCCACTCATTGGGTCCGCAGACCTGGCCATTTCCCCTACTAACTTCATAGCAGATCAGCGGCACCTCGCGTGACTCCGCCAACATGGTGAGCACCCGTCATTTTCAAATTTTCAATTGGGTTTTACCCCAAACCCCCTTGACTATAAATGGCCAAAACTAACGCATCTGATCAGAACAATCGGCGGAGCGCGGCAGGGCCTTCACAACAACAGCAACCTACCGGGAACCAGGCAGGTATGTTGCTACAATCCTCAGCACACGCAAACGGAGCCATACCGCCCCCACCGCCGCAAAGAGCCCCAGCACAACAGCGAATCCCCGAAGCGGACTTATGTTGGATCTGCCATCGCCGACTACCACTCAGCAGTGTCCCAAACGCCGAAGACCTACGGACTGCCCACGTTAATCAATGTGTTATTAACGCATCGCTAGGGACCACGGGCACACCACCCCCTACTCAAAACTCGCAGAATATACCAGGTTCAGCGGTAAATGCGAATGCAGCACCGTCCGCAGACATTTTACCCGCATACCGCCCGTCCGGCCTATTTCATTACAAAGCAACAGAGAAAGACTGTGTGGACGACGCGGAGTGCACCATCTGCTTTGAGGATTACGAGGTTGGGCAGGATATGGCAAGGCTGGAGTGCTTTTGTAGGTTCCATTTGAAGTGCATCAAGGAGTGGTGGGAGAAGAAACATGGTCAATGCCCATTGCATCCAAACTAGTGGTGAGGATGGGTTGTCGGGTCGCGTCATGGGATATTTGGAAGGAAGGCTTTGGAAGTATACTGCATTGATTCATTGTTTGGAGTTGGGATTTCCATTACTGTACGGACAGGAGTTCGTTACGTTACTACATAGATACCACTCATTGATTACTGGGCCCGGCTAGGAATAGAACACCACTTGATTCGCTCGGGCTGTTTACAGTAGCTCTTTGCAATAGACTCGGTAAGTCGATATCAAGTCTTTCGTTTAAGAACTTCGTTTCCCTTGTTCTCTTCTCACTCCTGTCTGTCTACTAAGTCGTGGCCACCCAGCCAGCCTCTTAAAATATCCCCGGGGCCTTTAAATAATTACAAATTTTGATATTGCGGATATCCCAGTAAAACGTGAAACTTAATCATGTGCGTAATATCAAACTTGAAACATCAAGTTATCAATACATCTATATCTAAATATATATCATTCATTCCCCTTGCCTTGCCAGGTACAGTATCTCCTCAGAGACGTAAGTACGAAGAATGCCCAATCAGGTTTTCCGTTCCGTTTCGACGGGGCTTGGTGTAAGTAATGCTCTTGTGCTACAGTACAGTACGAGTACAGGGTCTGGTGCTGTGAGATTAGAGAGATCTTCGAAAGGCGAGCGAGTGAGTCGAGGCTTTGGTTAGATTCGTGATACTAACAGATGGATTAAAGAAAGATGAAAGATGATGAGGATGTACTGTAATGTACTGTACGAAGTCTTGGAGTGTGCTAAGAGGGAACTGTACTGTAGTAGTAATCACAGTCACAGCCTTTGTCATGATCGCTTGACCGATGATGAATAATAGGAACAAGGATCACGGATGAACAGAGTCGGTGGTGCTATGTTTTACGAGTTTATTTATTCTTTCTTCCTGAAGCGGAGTCCATGTCACCGACCAGCACTAGGTGCATCTCTGACCAGCAACTTTATTTTACCACTGCCGACTTCGTGACCTTGATTAAGGATATCAACCTCTTCCTTTGCCTCCGGCTCGGTGGAGATGCCCTGTCTTGCAAGAGTCTTGTCCCACGATCTGGCATCAATACCCAGAATGCCACCCACATTGTTTCTGTCTCCCGGAACAGAAAACTCACGGTAAGCATAGCGCCACTCGTTGAGGAAGTTGCGGATTGCCTTGCCCACTTTGTCCTTGCCGTTTTTGCTGTGGTGGCCTGTGCCCGTGATAGCATAGACTGGTCTCGTCTCTTTCTGGGATTCGAGGAGCACTCGTTCCAAGTATTCGACAGCTTCTTCTGGATGCAAACCATGAAGATCGACGTAAAGCTCGGCGCTTGAGGAGCCGTGCTTATTCCGCTCTTCGTAAAGCTCACGGGCAGCTTCTCGATGAGCTTTTCGCATGAGATCGTTTTCACTTTGACCTCTGAGACTGAGGGCCTTAGCAGCACGAGCATCATTACGATTCCAAGCCTGGGCAGCACTAATTTGAGTTAGTGATAAATTTTTAAACGAAACAAAACGGCAAATTTACCTTTGTAAGAATTTATTCCTCAAGCCACCATGCTTGATAGCATCTTGTCTGGCTTTGAGGTATGATTTGTTGGCTCTTTCGCCAGTTTCTAACCAAGGAACATGTTGCGGACTTGGAATGGCCTGAGCTGCAACACTGTTCTCCCCATTTCGAATGCTTGTGGAGCTACCGTTCCTGCCTATCTTCCCGCCTTGTCTCATAAGACCAGGCCCAGGAGATGGAGACATTTTCACAACTTCAGCGAGAGAGCTTGGATGAATGTTTTCTTTATGACCGTGGCCATGGCCACCTCTCTTTCCATGGTGCTTCTTGCCACCCTTTGCAGCAACGGCGCTAAGCGATGGAAAGGCTTCGGTGTCATCAAGAGAAGGGGCTGCTGGCTCTCGTGCTCGGCTACTAGGTCGTGATCGTTGGCTGGATCCATCACTTGCGTATCCTTGCATTGCTTTAAAGCCAGGAGGAGGTGTGAAACTTCCTCCCTGATAATTACTGAAAGCGTTGGTAGAATTGAAGGAGTTTGGAAACTCCTGCATACCCTGCAATGAAGGGAACGCATTGTAGTCTGTAAATTGGAAGCCTGGTGCGGCGGTAGTTTGAAGCGGAGGTGTACTGCTCTCCTCAAGAGCAAGTCGGTTCATAAAGTGAGATGGATCATGTGAAAATATACAAGTATCACCTGCAAGGCAGTTCCCCATAACCCAATATCTAGATTAATGAGCATGTGGTGCAGGCGAGTCAAGTTTGAGAAAGAAACCACTTACTTGCATATATGATTACTGAGATCATGGCTAAATCTGCAATCTGCCCTCAAACACTGTCCAGTGGACAACCAGAACCTACAGACGACACCGCTTCGCTGCTGTCCAGCTGGTGTGGCTGGACGTGTTACTTCCGAAGCCATTGACTTTCCGATAAGAATAGCATTCTTTGCATCAGATGACGGGACTGAAATAGTGGTGCCTTCTGTGAGTTGGCCTTCCATGAATGCATTGATAGTGGCACTCAAGTCGTAACCATGGATAGCAAGAGCAGCCTCGATCTCTTCATCTGATTTTGCGGGACCAAGTATTGAGCGTAGCATATCGTATGGGCTCATATCCGATTGTTGCGGCTGCATAAACTCCGCAGCAGCTGCATTCAGACCACTTTGACCAGATGACGAAGGGGTATTGCTTCCACCATCATCATTAACCAGCCAGTCGACATTGTCGCTTCCATAATCTCCATAGATATCTTGCGAAGGACCTGTATCGGTCGGAAACTCGTATGCGTTCAGACTGGGGCTATGGGGAATTGCAGGGCTGGAAAAAGCAAGCCTCGGAGAAGGGCGGGGAGACGTGAAGGGCGAAGCAGTTCCGGACTTGTTCCTGTTGAAAGATGGTGGCACAAATCCAGGCGGAGCAAGAGGACTGACACCCAGACGAGGAGATGAGGATATCGGGGTGCTCCCGCGAGGGATCGGCCATGGCGCGGGAGATGGGCGACGCAATACAGTATGCCGCAGCGGCGGGGGCGACGAGGGATTCGTGGTCTGCTCCCTGTACCTCCAAAGCACACTCAAGACAGCATTCTCGAGCGGAGCTCCAACGAGGGTGGTTTCCTTCTTCAGCAACTCCTCCAGCCTGTCGGTCCTCTCTTCGTCGTCAAGGGCAGCATCCGTCAGGAGCGGGAGGCATATCTCGTATGTCGCGTCGGACAGCATTTTCGCAGATGTTGTAGTTATCGCAGACGGTTATTAGATTTGATGTAAAGTGTTGAAGGTTGGATTAAATAGAAAGCAACGAAATATAGGTGGTATAGATATCGATCTTTGTGGATGACCGGAGGGAAGGTGCGGTGCGAGCTGAAATGCAATAAGCAAATGGCGCAAGATGGGCAACGGCGATGGACGACGACAACGGAAGGCACCAGGCTCTTACATCGTCGAGTCGAAAAGCGAAGTTATCATGGTCAGCGAGGCGAGTAGGAAAGGTTGAGGGCAAGCAGAGTAGAGTAGAGTAGAGTGGTATAAGGAGAAGGCGTGAAGTTCGGGTTCAGGTTGAGTTCAGGTGAGGCTAGGTGCTGGGATCTGGTTGTATGGGCTTGGAGACAGGGAAGGAGAGGAGCACCACTGAAATGATCTGGGGGAGAACACGCTAACAAATTAGTGATAAATGATTGGCTCCAACTTATGGCTTGGTGTGCTCGAAACATCCCTGGGTAAAGCTAAAAATAAGGATTAAGTATCGGAGGAAAGAAACTCTTAAACTACAAGTCTTAGCTGTTCAGAATTCCATTTTATAAAAGCCCGGCCATCAATTTACCGTATAAGAGCCATCCAAGCCATGCCAAGTCCCAGGATTAGTGAGTATGGCAAGCATGTAAGAAATCTGTTGGAAATCACCTTCACAACTTCACAACGGTCATATGTCTTCTCTCCACTTACCTAGCATAATTAAAATCTGGAATTGCTGGCTGGGACTTTTCTCTACCAAAAGGTATAATGTCAGCGCACTTATCGTAGGTACTTTTACTCCTTACTATACCTACCTACTAGAAAATAATATCCCAATGTACAGAAATGACTTTCTCGCTACCCCACCTAGCTAAATTTAAGTCTTCCAAGCTACAGTAATTAGGTACGCAAGTAAAGACCGAGTTTCTGGAGCCTCCTCCCTTCTAATTCCTCCGACTTCCCTTCTTGAAATAAGCATACACAGGTATGTTTTCTCATTATATGCAAGCTCACGTGACTTATTCAATACCGTCGGAACGCTCAGGTGGGCCAGATTAGGAGATCTTACTACGTCACCACCATGGGGCCAGTCCGAATATGAAGCCACCTACCTAGTCTTCAAGGCCTGGCCTTTATCAAAATATTCTAGATACCTCCCCAGGTAGGCACTACACAAGTGCATATCTGCAAGTGCGGCTCTTACTTCGATCCTTCGTTGGGGTTGGAAACTACGGAGTAACCCTGCGCCTCACCCATCTCCGTGTTGTGCAGCACTTGGTTTCAGCACGGGCAACGTCGTTTGAAACCACTACTCCAAAGTTCCAAACCCCAGCTCGCATCAACAACCTCATTTCTCAGGTCAAAGACTCGATGAATCAGCAGAGGTAGCTCGAGCTCTTAAAATTCGCTTTGGATATTCAACTCGCAGAAGCTACAAACTATTCCCTCACCATCCGAAGCCGAGCTAGCTACCTACCTTAGCTATACACAAAATGCCAGCAGACTACAGCAGCACAG
>QGML01000818.1:0-13101 GCA_007825375.1 Lachnellula willkommii | reverse complement strand
TGCTAGAGTACTTGTAGATTTTCATCTCTCACTAAAATTTACACTAAAATAAAAAAATTGCAAGTACTACATTAAGCCTATAATACAAAAATAACCTAAACTAAAACTCCTCCTCAAACTCCTTAAACCACTATGATTCTAGGTTTAATTGTGAGAACCTCACCTCTTGCGCCTACTACTCTTGCTATAAGTTAGTGCCTTGTAGAAGAGCATTAGTAGTAGAGGGAGGAAAAGCTATAGCTTTAGCTATAGCGGTAGCATAAGCAGCTTCCTGTTGCTCTATATATTTATCAGGAATAGAGTGGCTAGGTGAAGATAAGTAAGAGCGATAGCGAGCTTGAGCCTCAAGCTAGAGGCGACGATTAGGTGAGAAACACATAGTAGTGAGTATAGGGAGGTGCGTAGTAGTAGGAGGTCTAAATAGCTTCAATTGTAATTAATTAAAAAAATAAGGATTTATGTGTGTTGCGACGCAAATGCAGAATACGTGTGCTGTATGCTCCAAAACTTGGTGTGGCTACCATAGTAATAGTGGAGAAGCCTGCACAGGGCCCTGTCTAGCGTTCCTCGATATAGCAAAAGCGATCCTCGATTTAGCAACAGTCCTCCAGTTCATGAATCACTTCATCCTAGGCAATGTGCACAACCTCTTCTATTCAAAGCGACTAACATCTCTGCACATCGAACAGACCAACTCGAACGGTCTTGACGCGCACTGTGATGGCTGCTAACGACTCTCAGAAGGGTTACCGGCGTTCAGAAAGGGTCTCTGAGTCTGGATCTCCAGGTGATCAGTATGCGCGAGCTAACTGAGGTTTTGGAGATTATCGCGGCGCTGCAGGAAGCCGACATCCTGTTGAATTATGTTTGTGGGAATCGCAGCGTTAATATGTTTTGGCGCAGGTGAGGTCTCCAACGGAGGTTTATTGTCCGTTGCACGTTGTTGTTCCTGACTGTTGGGATATTTGGGGGCATCGCCAGAGCCTTTGTGTAGTCATGTGACTTGGCGCCGCTTAGTCATCGATACGAGGCTTAACTGAACCTCTGAATCGCCCGTAGCCTAGAACAGCATGAACAACACCACCATCATACCCAGAATCAAGTCTACACGCTACTACTAGGTAGTACAGAAGTGATCACGCCTGTGATACCAGCACTGACCACTTCACAGGATGGGGCACTTTGTGTTCCCACCAAGAGGTTCGACGCTGCATTGTCACTTCTGAAATTAGAACAACCGGGCAATATAAGCCTTGTGCTCTTCATGCTGTGCATTCACATTCACTGCTTCATACCTTCCAATTTTCAAACGAGGATGCTTCGGGCTTTGAGCCAACTTGTTCCCGCAACGGACTGCCATTGCATGCGCACCTTTCAGAATCGAAAAAGACCACATGGGCCTTCCTTGACCACAGCTTCAGATCTCACGGAAAGCTTGTCGGGTATGAACGACTTGGTGTTGTTCACCGACCGGCTCGACGGCATGAATTATTCGAATAATGGGCGAAGACAATCTTGACCTTGACGGCACCAACGATGTCGCATTTGCTCAACCAACAGAAGAACACGCCAATCAGGACATCGATTCCCTCATCAGATGGATGTTCATTCTTCGAACTCAATGGAGAGTCGTTCCTTGGTAAGGGAACATCATGGAAGATTGTGGATGGGAAAAAGAGCAGGTTTGGGCCTGAGTTTCCGAGGGAGTTCTGTGCAATGCGATTTCGAGTGAGAACAGGCAAGATCCAAGATTCAGTGCACGGAGGTGGAACTGCTGAGTGGGTTTGACTGCCGAAGAAAGAAAAGATGTGTCTTTTGGCCTCATATTCCCAGGAAGAGATGAAAGCCATGGGATGGCCACAAGAGTCTACTGTACTTTTTCGACGACCAACTTGCCAGAGTGCCTCCTGCTGAGGCTACTTGTTGGAGCCGTACCGACTACTACCGGTATGCTGCTTTGTACTGATGGTGCGGCCTTGACCCTTCGCCGCAATGAAAGACCATCGAGATTCGAGATGTTTTCGCTACTCGCACCTTTAAACACGCTCGCTGACATATTGCCGGTAAATGACCGACCCCGCGAACTTTGATCAGAAAGGGGGTGGCGTAACATCACATCCCACTTTGGGAAGAGCCAAGGCAGGCGCCGCACTACGGAGTAACGGCACGCTATCCAGCTGCCGTCGTGTAATTGATCATACATCCGTAATCTTCGGAATATTTTACAGTAGTTATTGGGCGGCTAATAAACATCAGGTTTGTGGTTTGTGGGCGCGACTGAGGTTGCTTAGCTGACAAGATGTCGAAGTGTAGACGATTTAAGCTTGATTGATTCATGCAAAGCACGAGGATGATCCTGCTGATCACTTCGATTTTGAGACTTCCCGCCAGATCCATGGCCCGCGGAAGGCCAGTGTTGCGATTTGCAAACTCCCAGAACTCGGTCAAATGTGGGTACTACTTTTATGGTATGCTCTTTGCGTGGCAAGCTGCGGAACACGATGCCCAAAAACTTCTTAGCTTGTCAGAGTTCATTGGTCGCAATGAAGCCACCTTATGTATTGGGTCTAGTCAGGAACCATACAGAGTAAGCGCCAAGTCGAAAGTTTGACCCCTCTCCTCTCCACGCTCATTTTTCACACGCACCGAGACTCTCAGGAGCCAGTCATCGCCAGTCGCGACGAGGCTGCCAACAACTGAGACTGTAGAGGAGCCGCAAAGACACTTCGAGGGTCAAGAGCGCACTCCCAGAAGCAATACAATACTCTCTCATCTCCTCCCAAAATTCCCACGTCGGCGCTAAAGCCCACAATGGGTGAACGTCCTGAGTTTGGAAAGCATGATCAGACAATAACAATCATACAGTGCCTATGGGAAGACTTTCTGCCGTCTTACTTCACCTTCGCTTTCAGAAGTCGATTCTGACACGGAGCGCGGCGCCGATTGCCTAATTTTGCTGTAGTTACTGGTCCTACCGAGTAAAAAACGTCAAAGTACGGAATTTATGGAGACTTTAGAGCCAGCCGCTCAAGCTTCATAACGGACTCATTTGAACAATCACGGCTAGTTCCCGTCCAAAGCAATATTCCATATCCAGCGATCCTAATGGCTAATAAGGTTACGGACCCCGGGCTGTACACACTTAATTCTGTTTGTAATGTAACCAGGCACCAGGAGAAAGCGGACGGCACAACTAGCCCACTGCTGTACCGACTAGCCCGAACTCATCAAGTGGTGGCTTTTTCCTCTTCGCCTTCCTCGTCTTTCCTCTTCTCTCTTCTATCGACATCATCAATAACCTCCTCTCTCTCTTACCACTTCCTTCAACGGCCACCGTGCTGTGCAGACTTTTGTTTGCGTCCTGTCATTGACTACCCACTGACTACTCAGTCACCACAATCGTTACCGGCTTCGGTCATATCACAATCTTTTCAGGTTAATTCTTAATCATATTTTCTCATAATGTTTTCTACCAAGTCCATCTTTGCGGCTACTGCTGCTTTCTGCTTGATATCTTCCTCGGCCGCGCTGTATGATGCAAGCTCTAAGTCCAACGTGGCACTGTATTGGGTAGGTCTGACAAGACATATGGCGGTGGACTAGCTGATTCTTGAGTAGGGTCAAGGTGCCAATCAACAAGATTTAAGGACTTTCTGTGATGAATCGAGTGTTGATATTATTCCCATTGGCTTCATCAATGTCTTCCCTGACCAGGGCAATGGATTGATTGGTGAAAATTTCGGAAACAAATGCTATGGTGACAGCTATTACCAAGGCCCAGGAAACGACCCTGCCGACAACCTGCTTCCAACTCGGTGCCCAAGCGTCCAAGAAGATATTCCATACTGTCAACAAACAGCAAACAAGAAGATTCTTCTCTCCCTGGGAGGCGCTAGCTCAACATATGCGCTTACAGGAGTAGATGAGGGAATCGCACTTGCGGATTTTCTTTGGGGTGCTTACGGACCATTGACCCCTGAATGGACGGCGGCTGGCGGTCTTCGACCTCTGGATCGCAGCTCCACCAACACCGATACCTCAACTAAATACCAGATTGATATTGACGGTTTTGACTTTGATATCGAGTACACATCTGCTGGTAAGCTTCCCCCAGGCAGATCAGATAAAATTGCTGACCGTATTTAGACGCACAAGCCGGCTATATTGCTTGCATTGATAGACTCAGAGAAAATTTCCAACAGAACCCAGCAAAGACATATATCATTTCCGGTGCTCCACAGTGCCCATTGTTGGCGGCAAATGGCTTCGAGGATGCCAACATGGGCAACATGATTCTTGCCTCCACATTCGACGTTATATGGATTCAGTTTTATAACAACGATGCAGCTGGTTGCACTGCCCGCGACTGGGCTAACGCAAACCCCAACTATCCTGCAACCAAGTCTTCCGCTACCACATTGAACTACCAGGCGTGGAAAGACACCATCAACAGCGGAGCTAGCATTGGAGCTAAGATCTACCTCGGACTTCAGGCGGGACCCGCGACGAGCTGTGCGACTCCTGCAGGATATGGAGACTTCCTTAACGCAACCGAAGCCAACAACCTGATCTCGGCTTTCCAGTCGGATGATCAATTCGGAGGTGTTATGCTTTGGGAAGCCACGAGTGCTCTGAACGCTTGTGATTGCGGAACGCCATACTTTGATGTTATCAAGAATTCCTTGAACGGTATTTCTCCACCGAAACAGTGTACAACGGTTACATCGAGTACCATGAGCAGCACTAGCTCAATGTCGTCCTCAACATCCTCATCCAGCAGCTCTGTTATGACCACATCATCCTCAATATCAACATCGCCATCTTCCAGCGTTCCCACTCCAACCACGTCACCCTCGGTTTCTTCGTCTTCCTCATCCATTTTAAGCACAACTAGCAGGTAAGTAAATTCGCAATAACCTTTCACTTTACCATATTTTTAGAACAGCGTTTTGCAAATTTACAAACTATGAGACTAATTTCCCACCTTTAAAGCTCCATTACATCCTCCAGCAGCTCCAGCAGCTCCGCAGTTGTACCAACAACTAGCAGTTCCAGTTCCTCAGTTGGACAAACCTCAAGCAGCTCAAGCTCCGCAGTTGTACCAACTAGCAGTTCCAGTTCCTCAGTTGGACAAACTTCAAGCAGCTCATCAGCTCTATCGACCAGTAGCAGTTCCAGTTCCTCAGCTGGACAAAGTTCAAGCAGCTCAAGCTCCACAGTTGTACCAACAACTAGCAGCTCTGTTTCAGGAGTTTCATCATCCCAGATGACATCCTCGAGCTCTAGCTCCCTAGTTGTACCCACAACGATTAGCTCAGTCTCATCATCCCAAATGGTATCGTCGAGTTCAAGTTCCGCAGCTGTACCGACGACCAGCAGCTCCGTATCATCCGTCCAACTGTCGTCTTCGAGTTCAAGTTCCTCTCTTAATCTACCCAGCTCGAGCAGCAGCATGGTGGCGCCAAGCTCTTCATCTCTGTCATACCTGACCCTGCCTCCCTACACGAACTCGAGCATGTCAACTAAGCCAACATCGCTTTCGACCTCTTTGGACAGTTCCAGTACGCCAGTAGCTTTATCTAGCACCGTTGTGACAACTAGCACTGATTCCTCATCTGGAAGCACTTTGACCAGTGGAGTGCCGGTATCCTCTACAGCCGTCCCATCGACGACATCAACAGTTTTTACGACTTCAGTCTACACAGTCACGTAGGTATAACATCCTCAACATATAGAATAGAGTGCTAATTGAGACCTAGATCATGTGCCGCAACTGTAACTGACTGCCCAGCACGCCTCGGCTCTGTGACCACCGAAACCATTGCCCTCTACACCACAGTTTGCCCTGTGACTGGGTCTCAAGGCGCAGGAGGCTCTTCGGCGGGTCCCACTGGCACACCCGCGCCTCCGACACCACCAACCCAAGTCACGCAATACACCACTTCAACAGTATACACCACTAAGGTCTATACCGTTACTTCGTGTGCTCCATCGGTGACCAATTGCCCGGCCAAGATCGGAAAAGTGACTACCGAGACTGTCGTTCTCTACACAACCTACTGTCCAGTTGCGAATCAGACCCCCGCATCATCCACACCTGCTTCTTCGACCCCTGCTGCATCTGTCCCTGTGGCATCTGTTCCTGCTGCGTCTGTCCCTGTGGCGTCTGCACCTGCCACAACGCCATCTGCTTCTACGCCAGGTGTCTCTCCTTCCTCCCCGGCAGTATCCAGCTCCCCAGCCGGTGGCAAGGCATCTAGCCTCTCTTCCTCCACCACAAAATCACACGGCACCAAGAAATTTACTACCTACGTAACTGTCAAGCTCGCCACCTCAACTGTAACTGTTCCCCAAAGCACGGCCTCAAATTCTGGGGCTATTTTCGTGGTCCCCTCCAGCTCGACCGTCATTACTTCTTCCCAAACCACAGTCTCAACTTCAACGGCTATTAACGTCATCCCCTCTATCGTGATCGTCATTCCTCTTCGTGCCACCACGCCCTCCGCTCCATACCCAACCGGCTCTTCGAGCAAGAAGCACCACCAGGGAACTGGAACGGGCTTACCCAGTATGAGCCTAGCATTCAAGAAGCTGGCGGGAAGTAGTGTTGCGCCTTCGAGTGCGACTGCAACCCCTGTGAGCCCTATGTCCACCAAGTCGGCGGCCAGTAGCGTTGCGGCTTCGAGTGCGACTGCAACACCGGTGCAGTTCAAGGGTGCGGCAGGACAAGTTGGAGGTAGCTTTGGGGCCGTGTGTGCCATTGCTATGGGTGCAATTGCGATGTTGCTGTAATAGATATCCGGTGCGAGGTTTATATATAGTTGCTTGGCGAGCAAAGATGCAAGCCCGAGTTGAAGAAGAGAAAGCTTAATACAAATAAAACACATTAAGATGTACATAACTTTTTGCGTTCATATTGTAACTATACTTACTTTCAATTCCTGTTCAAAAGACTTTAAAATGCAAACTCGATATAATCCGAAAATTCTAGTTAAGTGGCTGAGACTATATCTTCGCCTGCAATTTCACCTACTCTGATGATTCAATTGTTAGTCATAGTTTAAAGCGTCTTACAGATATACACGTGAGCATCTTCAGCAACTTTGAGCAAATAACCAAATAATTCCCTGAATATCCAGATGTAGGACTAGAATGTTCTCGGTTTGAAACTATGGGCAGGAGCATTTGTAACAGTCAACCCTACCATTAATCGTGTTTTGCAATCTCAATAACAATCTTCTTCGCCGACACCCCCTTTCTAAGAATATCAATTCCCTCCTGCACCTTCTCTAGTCCCCCTTCCAAAACCTCCGGGTCAGGCTTAGCCTGGAACTTTCCAGCCGCCAAAGCCTGCGGGAGGAACTTGCGCCAAACTGCATCCCCGATATCGAGATCGACAAGTCCAGGATCGAGGCCATTAACTGCGTCCTGCGTGTAAGCAAAAGTTACCACAGATATAAGAAGAGTTTGGAGCATACCAAATACTGATTCGACGTCGTCATATTCGATTGGCACTGGCCAAAGGACAACGGGAAGTTTGCCGCCTCCGATGTTGTGGAGGATCGTCGCGCAGGCTTTTTGAGAGCCCTCCACGGCGATTGCATCAAAGACCACATCGCCGGTCTTTAGGATTTTCGAGATCTCTTGGACGACGTTTGGGTCTTTGTGGTCAAAGATATGGGTAGCGCCAATCTCCTTTACGTAGGCTTTGTTGTGTGCTCCTGCTGTTGTAGCAACGGTCAGTCCAGCGGCGAGTGCCAACCTGTGAGGGATAGGAAGTCAGCATTACTCATTTGCGTAGAAGATGATCATATTGCAAATATGGATACAGAGGTAATATTATGCTTACTGAATTGCTGTAGAGCCAACCGAGGAACTACCACCCCAAATCAAGATAGTCTTCCCAGTCGGCTTTGGGTCGACGGACGGAAAGGGGAGCTTGAGATGTTTGAAAAGCCCCGTAGACGCAGTGTCGATTGCGAGCGGAAGAACAGCGGCGTTGGCCAAAGGAACCGAGTTTGGAACTTCGGTGACGAGGATCTCGCGACAGGTTGTGTAGTGCTGGAAACCAGCATTGGTAGCCTTCAGGGTGAGAAGACTGTCACAGTGCCCAATAACCCGCTGACCGATCTCGAATCGAGTCGCGGCTGAGCCAAGTTGTGCGACTGTTCCAGAGACGTCAACGCCGATTATGAAAGGGTATTGTGGATGGGCGTAAGGTTGGTCTTGCATCTAGATACGAGTAAGCCGGTGAGCGACAGAGTTCGTTGGGGTAAAGAGTCTTACAATCCAGTCGGTTGGATTTACGGCTGCGTATGCCACTTTTATCACTACCTCGTTCTCACCAGGGTTAGGTGTAGGGCCCGGCCCAACTTCCAGAGCAGGTGCTTTCTCGAATGGCAGCCATGCCGCCTTGTTGTCGGTGATTTGTGTCATAGTTCAGGTGATAAGAAGCAGTGAAAGAAAGTACAAGTTGTGCGATGTGAGAAGCAAGGGCCAAAAGACTTCTCGGGATATAAAGGCAGTTATTTATGCTTTCTTTACAAATGGTAGTGTTCTCGCTTCCTATATGGATTAACGGAAGTTGTATTTGTAATTTTAATTCCTTCGGGTGTGGAGTTCCGTGCAGAGCTGAGAAATGGCAGACCGACGCATTGGATCATAACCAATCCAATGTAAGACAGACTAGCATCACCATTGCCAAGCACGAATATTCAAAACAATGTTTATTGGGCAATATTTTTAGTCTCATATTGGTAATTGTAGATAAAGCGGAGAGCCTCGATCGGACGGAACTTCCGGAAGGGCTCTCAAGCGAACCCCTTTTCCTTACTGTAGTGCCAGATTTGGTGGGGGTTTATGTAAGCACATGTCAACGGAACTGCGTGGTCCTTCGCATTATCCTTCTAGCCTGCTTACTATATACACATATTTCAAAGCCATATGCAACGAACGAATTCTTCCGGTCTGACTTCAGCCGCTGCAAACAATTCAACATGGAAGCATCCACCCAAGCAGAAGCAGAACTGACACTGAGGTGCACAATTTGCGCTAAAAACTTTGAAACCCGTAAGCTACTGGCCCCACAAAATCACGCACTCCCTGTGCTGTTACGAGGTCCCATTCCAATTATGAGAATATAGGGAAATCATATCTTCGCCATGGTTCTTACTGCCGGAAAGCAAAGACTCGGGTAAGATCAAGAAAGAAAGCATGCCTGGCTTGTACGAAGGCGAAGACACGCTGCGATTTGATCTACCCGAACTGTTCTCGATGCGTGGCCAAGAACGTTACATGTGGCTATGACCAAACTGTACCAGGAAGGTCATTGGTCACTTCAAACATACCTTCCATCCAGACGGAAATGCTGCCACATTTACAGATAAACCCAACTCTGGATTATGCGGAAACGTCCATGCAATTAGGGTTCCCTATGACCCAACCTTTTACTCCACAAGACTCGATAACCGATTTCGGTACTGTGGGTCCTTTTGGAAGTGATGTATGGAATCTTGAGCTTGTGGATAATACATCCAATTATATCGAAGACCCAACGATTCAAGAAGCTAGTACGGGAGAGCTTGCCATATCTAAATTTCTTGGATCAATCGGCCCCGCATCTGCATTTCCAAACGACTATCAACTCACTTGCCTCAATTCTCTTCCGGTCACACAACCTCCCGACCAAGTGGCGCCATCAGATGGTCTTGGGCAGATCCCGGACCTTCCAAGCATTGAACACTGGAGTACTTTCGGCCTTGACGAAGTCATGCCAGAATCACCAAAACTATTTTCGGCTAGAAAAGCCCCGAAACGTCAACTCTCTCTTAGCAGAAGCTACCTTCTATGCACTCTACGATCATACCCACATATGATGGTTTCTCGCCAGAGCCTCCCACCCTTCATACATCCATATTACGGTTACGGCGTCAGTACATCTGGAAATGAAATAGACACCCACAAGTATGGACCGGCTTCTCTCAACAACTGTGCCGCCATCGTGAAATGGTATTCCGCGAAAAATAAGGATAATATAGAATTCATCTGGAGAACTATACGAGCGGAGCAAGAGAGACTGTTGGCAGAGGTTGGTTCATTGCGTTTACACGCTTCTCTTATTTGTTGACATTCTGACGAAGTCATAGTATTCGCATTACAGTGACCAGGATGCTGTGGCTGCTCTCCAGGCTATAACGGTATATTTTCTTCTCCGCGTTTCAGAAGATAACGAAGAAGTCACAAATTTTGATATTCCACTAATCTATACTATGGTTGTACGTAAAGACTCTGTGTCAGTTTCTGAGACTGACATGCCACTAATGAATCGTGATGATGGACAGGAGATAGCCATGAAAGTCAAGGGCGTTATTAGAAAATACGACAATCCATCGGTTCGAGGTACTTGGGAAGATTGGATCCTGGCTGAGTCGTTACGCCGGTGAGAATCCTTTTCATCACTTACTATTCATAGTTCTCCAAGAACACATCGCTGACGACCAGGTTTCTCACACCTTGTAGAACGATGATAGTGCTCTTCCTCATTGATCTCTTGTTCGACATAGCCTCGCCTCTCCATTCGTACAAATGCGACGGAAGTTTACTAAGAGGGCTAACCCTTCCATGCGGAAAAGCGTTGTGGATGGCGTCTACTCGAGATGAGTGGGAGACGGAATACGCGGCGCAGCGTGAGAAAGCCTACGGGAGGAGACAGTTGACTTATGGGGATTTGGTGAACTTCCATCATAGGGAAGAAGGGACTCTGGATCCCTGGCTGTCGCAACTAGATGATTTTGGGACCCTGGTGATGACTGCGACCAGTGTGCAGCATTGGAGTGAGGGATGAGATGCACAGGGTTATTACTCAAGACAGCTAGTCATCTGCATTAGTTAGCTAATTCCTCCACCGTTATTGGTTGGTCAAGTCTTGTGCTGGAAATTTACTTGGTCGTTGATTTCAGAGAGAATGGTCTTGTCACGGCTTGGTAGAGCATCATATAAAGGTTTTACTGGCTGAAAAAACTACAAATAGAGGAGCCAAAGAGTTTTGAGACTGGGGAACATTGCGTCGGCTTTAGCTGCTGGAAATACTCCAACCATGCTCCTGATACTCCTCATTCCCCAACAACACCGAAACCTTACACACTTAGTACATCTACAAAGCCTCCGAAATGGCACCACTCAGCACCCCGGCACTTGGTAAGCTAGTTGTAGAAGCGGGGTTCCCACCGGGAATCCTCAATTTCGTCTCTGGTGCGGCCAATACGGGTGCTTGACTCGCTTCTGAGCCTGGATATTTCCTTTTATACCTAAGACCTGTTAGTATTTGCTATTCTAGACATGAATTTGTGATATTATTAACACACACTTCCTGAAAATCCTATATCACGTTATACTATGGTTGACTGGTTTTTTTCATTCAGTTTTCTGCGAACAGGATTGTTATTAATCCCAGACCTGTCCTCAGAGAGCCTGCCCCTTAGGGCTGCCTCTATCTGGTCGTCCAGATATTGTCTTCTGTAATATTCCTTTGCCCGACCTATGCTTATGGCTTGCAAAGCTATGCATGCGCAGATGTGGATATCTAGAGACGAGAAAATAATGTCTCCCTGGAGAAGGATTAGAGAGAGGAGAGAAGAGGGAGGGAGTATAAGTAAGGATATATGCGAGGAGATGTGTGAGAAGATGGATAAAAAGATATATGAGAAGATAGGTAGGAAGATAGGGGAGAAAAGAGGTGAAGACAAGAGGGAAACGACCATCTATAGAGTATAAAGCCCTAGGCAAAACATAGAGGATAGCGTAAAGCACCCTAAAGTAAGACGCAGAAAAAGGTCCCATGCATGAAGACAGGCAGACCGGGATGATAACTGTCTGGGAATAAATATATCGTGGGAACAGATTTTGGACCCCAGGCTGGGAAAGGGGGCCTTTTCGGGCTCCTCGTTAAAAGTTGACGATTTATAGTGAGAGGGTGAGCAGACCTGAGCAGACCTGAGCCGAAGCTGAGCCAGGCCTGAGACCTCCTGAGCAGAGGCGGCGCGGGATCACATGGGCCAGAGGGCTGGGAGGTGTCGAGATTCCGGTCATACAACAGGAGCACAGACATAGCGCTCGGTTTCAAGACCCCCATTCATTTCAGACGCTGAGTCATGTGGCATGTCTTTGACTGTTGACGAAATATAAGTATTGGAATTGGGGTTCAATCTAAATTTCGGAGGTTGTAGGAAGCTGCTCTTTGCTTCTGGAGTGCCGTTTTATCTGTCTTAACTCGGAAGAATTGAGTCGGTGTACGTGCTTAATGAAATTCAAGTATGTTCATAAAGACCAAATATGATAATTCAAATTGAAACCGTGTGTATAGTCATAATACTTGTCTCTTTTAGAGTTGTCACAAGATATCCAAATTCAAAAAAGGGGTAAACACGTGATCATACCCTTTCCAACAGCAAGGCAAGTAGCTACCTAACCTCTGAAGGATTATAGTTTAACGAAATAGATCAACCCGTCAAAGTCGTCAGGCCCACCCGCATGATTCCTTGAAAATACAAGTCGTATGTGAATGCAATATCCACCTGAAAAGCGACAATGTGTCTTTTAGGGGTATTCACTTTACCAGACCGTTATTCGCATTCTCTGAGCAACCAATAACCATAGAAGTTTTACAATCACTTAACACACTTAACAAACAATGACTCAAAAGTCCAGCCCATTTTTCCTATTTCAACCCAAACTTCTTCCAAGAAACACAACTTAACTTAACCCTAACCCTTAACTTGACATACCTACATTTCACATACACTGGACACTCTCGAACTCAAGAACTCCCACATCAAGCACCAACATCACATACACTGGACACTCTCGAACTCAAGAACTCCCACATCAAGCACCATCAAACCAACAAACCAATAAAACAACAAACAAAGATCATGTCTGACCGTAGTGACAACTACTCAAGCTCAAGCCAGCATCATTCAAGCAGCATGAGGAATGAAGGAGCGGCCGGAATGAGCGTTAACGTCGGCCCCGACGGACAACCTCTTTCAACTCATACTTCCCCAACTCCATCTGGAATGGACGTCAACGTCGGCCCCGACGGAC
>QGML01000817.1:0-13113 GCA_007825375.1 Lachnellula willkommii | reverse complement strand
TAGAATCTACCAAGTATAACCGAACCTAGTCCCAATTTCATACACGATGCTGACTTAGGTAGTTGACGAATCAAGTAAAAGCACACTCTTATACCTCAGCCGTGCAGGGTTGGGATTCCAAGTTCCTAATCCCGGGTGGCTGGACTTTTGATTTGCCTTCGGTTATTGTAAGTACTCACTCTGGACGTCTAATTTCAGCAAATTACTAACATGTATACAGCGGGGATCTGTAAACTCGTGGCAAGTCGGTGGCTTCAATTACGACCTCGACAAAGTCACCGGAAACGACCAAATAACCCTACTCAACAATTTCCAGTCTACGCCCGAACAGCCCGGCATCTTTACGCTCCCAGTTTGTGCCCCTATCGCCACTTATAAAATGAACGACGATTTTAAGGGGAACTTTCTTGCCCCTTTCCCGGACGCAACGATGGACACAGAAGAGCACGACACCCGTTTCTTTGCACAGTGCAGCGATGGCCTTGAATACATGAACAAAACATCAGGTGATGTACCTAACAGAGGACCTGTAAGTTTGCAATTTACCCGATTGTTTGATAAAATAGACGCTGAGCAACCGTTAGTGGTTTGCAGAGAGTGCCCCAACAACTGATCTCCAGCGAGCAGCGAATTATACAACTGGTGATTAGGTTAATTCCTAGAAAACAAATGTATAATAATCTGTATTCACAAGCATCTTTCATGGCCATATCTAGAAAACTTGATTATGTGTTAGACTAAAAGAATCTAGAATTATTTTTGATACAAAAGAATCATTAATTGTTTCTGTAAGAACACATGGATAGAGAAATGGTATATTTCTAGTCAGAAAGGCAATTATGATTTTTGAGAGGCAAAATAAATGGTCGTAAAAGTATAGGTAATAGTACTTTATAACTGGTTAAGACTTTGGTGTATTGTAGCATTTTCTCAGACAGTCATGGGCACCCACGCATTTGTTTTAGATTTCAGACTCGAGAAACTTAACGAAGTTTAGTTCGAGATAGAATAATGTTCCAAGCCAAAACTACTGGATGGTCTGCGGAGGCTCGCAAAACCATGAAAGTAGTAAAGACATGCGGAGGTGGCTGCAATATTGTGCTTTCTAGAAAGGGCTTCCCTCGCGTATGTCTACTGGGGGGGGGGGGGGGGAGGCAAAACTGGAGCACTCGGGGTGAGACCGAAATACCGACGATACTCCGGCGAACCAACCAAGTGTAAGACAATCCGATGATGTGGATAAAACTCAGCTAGATGAATACTGGATGTGGATTGGAGGTTACTACTCCATGAATTCATAAATGGCGAGTTTTCAATGCCTGGGATCGATAGCTAGAGAGTCTTTTTGAATCAAGTGAGACGATGCAAGTAGTCATGGGGTGTTGATATCAACCGCCGAGCTTGCAACTCAGCCGCACCATTCTATCACCGCTTCCCTCTCCCATCCATCTCACTCACGTGGCTCCAAACCGCGCTTCCCCCAGTTGGATATTGCACTTGGTTTGGCATAACCCCAGACTCCAGCGAATGTAACTCTTGAGGGCCTGGATTCCTTATTTCTGTAACCGGTCCTACGGTCGAAAAATGCTGGACCTCCTTACGCTTTTTCTTCTGTCGCATGATAAAGAAAACGACAGCTGCGATGAGTAACAACACAAAACCTCCCCCTCCAACTCCAGCCCCTACAGCACCACCGAGGGGGAAACCTTCCTTCTTTCTGTTCTTGGTCTTTGATGAGGTGAACGGAGCATCGCTGCTGGAGGCTGGCGAAGAAGTTGTTGCCGGTGTTGAATCTCCCGTTGCCGTGGATTG
This sequence comes from Lachnellula willkommii, assembly GCA_007825375.1. Classification (NCBI taxonomy): domain Eukaryota; kingdom Fungi; phylum Ascomycota; class Leotiomycetes; order Helotiales; family Lachnaceae; genus Lachnellula; species Lachnellula willkommii. The sequence goes on along the minus strand of QGML01000817.1, from coordinate 11,301 downwards.
TAGCTGTCAGTCAGATGTTAATAAGCTGCTAACGAGGATCTCTGTCTAGTAGATATTAAAGACAGCTTACATTGGGTACAGTCGAAGTCGAGACTTTCGTCGCTGACCCAGACTCTGATGTCGTCGGGTTCGATCTTGAATCTCGCAAACTTTGGTAGTAATGCCCGAAACAGCTACAAGTAAGTCATCAAGATCTTTCGTTCGTCAAGTCATTTGATGAAAGCATCTTACTTGATATATCATTCGCTGAGCAATCGCTATAAAGACATGGGCCTGCCGACTCCTGGATCGCGAACTGTGCAGTACCGCACTGACAGGCATAATCAGTATGAGCGCACCCCCCAGCAGCGATTGCGTTTGTGAGGCAGGTCAGTGAGCAGGAAGAAAGCGCTGCGATTTCTTGGGCGATTGTCTAGCATAACGCAGTCTTTGCCAGACTCGCTGCAACTAGGGATAACAAGCGCATGGTTGGAACACCTACGAAGATCGAGTCTGCTAGACCCCAATATTCTCTTTCTGCAGCCGGGAGAGCTGGACGAACACCCCGAAAGTGAGCGGTTTGTGGTCGCGAAAATCACCAAGTGGTAAGTGGTTTTGGAAAGGGAAGAATGCTACTTTATGCCTCACTTACGCCGTAAACAGCGTTCAGCTTCCGCATGCTGGAAGCCGTTTGACTAAGAAGCTGGGCATTTGAGTGGCCGCCACTGCTGTTTGAGATACTGAATTGGGTAATATGTGGTGGAAGTGCGGCTGAAATGGCTGAAGCTTGAATAAATAATTGGTGAAGTCTTAGGGAGCACAAGAGACAAAAGGAACTCCAACCCTGTCCAATAATGCAGCTCGAATTTGAACACCCCACTGAGGGCATCAGAGTGTGAACTTCGGTTTTGCCATTATTGGACTCAAATCTGGGGGGGAGGTTGACATCGAGAGAGAAAAAACATGATTGACAATATGGAAATAACGCGTATAACACTCGGGCTTGCAAAGAAGATATCTTCAAAAAATCGCAAGGCGAGTAATCAATTAAATATTCCAGGTCCGCCAGAGGCCAAAGAAGTGAGATATCATCTGCGAATCTGCGAGTTGAAAGGTGACAACTGAGAGCATTATTTTCTGCAAAAGTCGGTGGGAGTAAAGAGGGGGTGGGGTTAAAATTATCCTCGCGTCTACGAGTCGCGTTAAACGCGTCAATATCTCTAACCTCACCACTTCCCACCGAATGTGAAACCTAACTCTTCGATGCTTGCATCGACGCATTGGGAGGATACTGTCGCTTTCTTGGAGCAGACCGTTGGGACAACAAGCTTGTTGCGCCCCTAGTAATGTTTACAGTCACAACTCCCCCAAGTAAACTCACAATCTGGGAGAATCCAGACCGAAAATCCAGCAAAACGGCAGCAGGATATTGACATAACAGTCGAAACTCCTACCTCGAACCGGCTTAAAGAACGTTTCTCTGCTTCAGCAGGCCCAGCAGTGGTAGACATCCCCGCAACTGAACCCGATCCCGCAAAGCCTCGACATGTCTACGCCGTAATATATGCGACGCTCCCTCGACATTGCATCCCGTACTCCCCAGAAGAACACAAAGAGGAGGTTCTAGAATCATACGAGGAGCTCGGGGATGCAAATAACAGGGTGCGAAGGGAATGGGAAGAATCTGGTGATGCTCTAGGCTGGGATGTCGAGGTGTCGTTCGACGATGCGGGTAACATGTGGTCGAGGATTATGAAGGTTTGTCGACTGGTGTTCGTGTCTGTATCTAGGAGTGGGAGGTGAAGAGCGCTGGATTTGAGCTTGCGCCAGAGCTAACGAGGCCAGTGCCAGCCTGGGTAAAGAGACATACGGCTTGTTGGGAAAGGCGAGAGGTAAGTGGGCTGGGTGATGCGGATAATGGCCTGGTATCTCTTTCTTGATACATGCCGATGCGTTCAGTAGGTTTTTAAGAGTCTATGTACTTGATCATTGATCCCCCACTTATTATGCTTTATCTTGCCTCGCAGCTTTCAATTATGGCTAGATTATTGCATTAAGAGTCCCAACGCATGTTATGCTTTTCACTTTTTTGGGTCGTGTTTGCTATATCAAATTTTATTTGTACCTATACACTGTGCCTCTCAAAGCAGCTTGACGCGACATATTGTGTTTCAGCATCCCTGCTATGAGTTTCCATAGCGTTCTATCCGTTTCTACTCTTTACAGCGATCTATAAAAGTCACGAGGTGATTCCATCTTTTGTTCCTGCTCCGCCTCCGCTTGAATCATTGGATCCTGATCCACCACCCGTTATCTACTCTCCTCTCAAGTCGAAAGCTAAGAACTTTGTACTCCGTACAGCACCATCATGGCCACAACTAACCTCGACTCACAAGCGAACGAGTAGTGCTGCTGGCAATGGTAATGAGATACCTCAAGTCAAAAGACAAGCTACCGCTACCGCTACCCCAAATCTCGCACCCCTTACCACACGGGCTCCCGATACCCAAGAGCAAGCTCGAGGCCAGCTCGTCTACATTGTCATAGTCGAGCGCTGGACACCAAGGTCCCCCACAACTATCGAGATGCGAGACGTCTTCGCATCAATAGAAGATGCCAACAATGCAGTCCGCCGAATTGCCTGTGATGGAGGAATCACCCCTGAGGATGAATCCGAACCACTGCATGGAACGCGCGCGGATGGAACCGTGTGGTGGGCTACCAGCGATGCTGGGGAGGAAGAAAACTTAAGCCACCGGGTTCGGAACCTAGTTGTGATTGGGGTAGTGGAGGGGGAACTACTGATGATGAGTTTGTGGATGCTTGATCAGGCTATGGACGTTAGCCAATGCTCCGATATTTAGGACTATGATCTTTCTGTCTGGGACTAAAAGTATTTGTCTCTTTTATAAACCTGCTTATGAACCTCTCTAATCGTATTTGTTCCACCTTTTGTCTTGAAAGGGATAGGTGCCACGTTTTAAGTTTCAGAATCCTGAGTAGTCTGATTCATTACTCACTCTATTTACGTTTTATTCTTTTCTGGGAGCATTAACATATTAAGTGATACATAAGCTAGTATTGGTATCACAGTTAACAGATGTGATCACTTCGTACTATCTAGTATGACTTGGTCTTGGTTTCTGGTTAATGTTTCTTGGATTGATGCTATTCCTAAGCTGTGGGCGAAGAGGAAGAGGTTAAACCTCGTCTGGTGTTCGTCGCCAAGCTGCTTAGTCAAAATGCGCCAAGCCACGTGAGTCCACGTGATATACGTCTCAACAGTAAGCAAATGAGAGCTTATCCCCTTCGCAGCTTCGTGCCACTTTCACCACGAGAAGGCATCCGCCGTTAAATTCGTCAACGCCCTCTCACATTCTGATTCTTCCAGATATCGCTCTGCACCAAGCTCCATCAAAAACTCATACCACCAAAAGCCTTTTGGCAGAAATCGCACTGCTGTAGTGTATTCCCAAAACTCTGGATACCAACCAGCAGCCTCCCAGTCCAGAAAACCAGTAATGTGACCTTGTTCATCCACAAGTATATTGTGATGTTTGATATCCCCATGTGTAAACTTGACGCCAGGTCGCTGTAGGGATTGCAGTTTTCTCGCACAGCGCAGTTTTTCTTCATACACAGACTCTGATCCAAACGAATTACGGGCAGGCGAGAGTAAATACTCGTGGAATTCTCGAGGCGTTTCGCAAGGGCCGATGGTATGATTTGGGACGCGGATGCTTCGGATTGCACCGCCCGTGATAGAGCAGACTCGTTCGTCGCCCCAGGGACTCTTCCACCCCCGAATCGTTGATAGGTAAAGTTTGAGCTCTGTAAGCGCTGTAGTTTGGGCTTCTGGGCTGAGCGATTCGTACGCTTGGCCAATTTCACGGCCTGGTAGTCGTGTCATCAAGATGGATACTGGCGCATGCGGAGTATCTGGGTGGTCTCCGTACGAGATGATTTTTGGTGTTGGTAATCCTGCGGCGCGGCATACTTGAGTTGCGAGGACTTCTTCGAGTCGTGTTCCATCCGACCATTTCAAGAGCAAACCAAATGGTAGCGAAATAATTTGATTCTCGAAAGGAATTCCGGCCCAACGACAATAGTAAACCGAAAATTTCCTAAGGAACGAATGCATGTATCCCCAAAATCGGCGAACAAGAGGATGGCTAGGTTCTGGTGTGGGAGGGATCTCGGAGGATAATTGAGTGGAGAATGGGGTTGGAGGTGTCCATGTAAAGTTCGGTCGCAGAATCGCGGGAATCCAGGAATGACGCATTATGATCATAAGACGTGAGCTTGTCGGGTTGATGCTACGAATGAGTCTACTAGACGTGGAAGAACTTGTGATGTATTTTTAAAGACAAAGGACTCGACAAAGGATTTCCGATTGATTGACGAGGTTGTCTATGTCACGAGATACGCGTCCGCCAATCGCTTGCGGTGCACCATGCACGTTGGAACTTCAGGTCCCAACCAATGAGAAGGCTCTACCTGTACTGCCAAAGCATCACGTGCCAACTCGACCTTCCGTCATCCTGTTCACCAGGTTGGATTTAGCTGCTTACATAAGCATTCTGCACCATAAAAACTCTGCACCAGGCCTGAGCGTAGCTCTACACTAGAGCCTTTTTGGAACGGGTCCTGCATTCTCGGTAGGCGCGGCCCCATTTAAAGCCTGCTTTATAGTTGGCTACTCTATAATTTAGTGCTATTAAGCGTGGTCAGGCTGCTACGCTTGCGAGTCATAAAGTGTGGCTGAAATGCTGTCAAGACGCGCTAAAATTCTACGAACATCACAATTTGAAGAGAATTCTACTATTCGTAGAGTGGGTCTTAGCATTGCAGTCCCGCTTTTTTAAAGGCTCCTGCCTGGCAGCTAGATTTTTACCGACTTTTACGGCCTCGCCAGGCAGAACTCTCCCACGCTACCAAGAATGCTGGACCCGCTCCAAAACGGCTCTACTCATACAATCATCTGTCTGCCACCATATATGCTAGCACTGCTGTCTTTATCTCACCTTTGTGACTCTCATATTCCAACACATCCATATGCTCTACGTCATTGAGGTTATTCACTTTATACCCTTTCACTCTCTGTATTTTGAGAGATCATGTTATGAGTCACACCGAGCTTCCCTACTTAACATCGTGTAAATTAGCTAATAAAAGAAGAGACTGTTCTTTGGTGTGAGCTGTGACAACATCTATCTCCCACAACCAGCATACTACACACCCTCAAAAATCCACGTCTTTTCGATTTCTCCCATAGGAACAGCGCCATAGCACTCCAGTCATTCATCTCTTGCATTCCCCATTAGCCATTATCGTCCGCAACACACCGCCATGTCTCTGGCCGATCTCAAAATTGGTGGTCTCTACGTTATTCTCTTCATCAGGGATGACCCCCCAATGAAGGACGACTTCCATTGGGGCCTCTACCTCCACAAACACGCCACCGACGGTGGTATCAAGTATCACATTAAAAACGAAGGCGGCGGCGGATGGATCACCGATCACGGAACAACCAGTGGTGTCTTCAAGTCCTTTCTCCTAGTCGGACTCTGTCGAATCGCCGACGTTCCAGCTGGCTTGGTAGACTATGTCACCCAGACCATTCAGACCTATGACAATCAGCTTAATACTACTCCGGGTATAACTTGTAAAGTATGGCTTTTTTGGGTGCTAGAGCTCCTGAAACGAGAGGCAAATGGATACACCGTTCTCAAATGCAACGACCTTACTGCATTGGAGAGGGAAATTAAGGATTGGGGTAATACTAAAGCTCAAGGTGCGGCGCTGAATCAACAGCCGCGAGCCCTTACAGCTTCTCGGATCTGTGGCCTTTGAGACTGGCATACTTACAGTATGTTCCCATTGAGCACCTCCATAGATTAATTATTCTAACATAAGATGAAATAGGCTACACAACACCATTCGATGAAGTCGGCGCAAGTCTTATGTTGCATAAATTTGAGGTGGGGTATCAGGCAGGCGAAGAATCAAAGATATTACGTATCTGGGAAATTTGTGATGTATGTTAGAATGAAAGCTGTATTGCTTTGGCCAATGATCTGCTTCACGGGTCTCATTCAATCAAGAGTAAAAGAGCTATTGCTTTGACGTGCATCTGCGAGACAGAATGAAAATAATAACCGATTCGCGAGGGAGCTAGAAAAGGATCTCCCTGAGTATGCTGCGCTAGCTAGTGTGGCGCTAACCCCTATTAGGGACGTAAAACACTTCATCTATTAAGAGATAGGTGTGACGTTTTAAGTTTCAGAACATCTTTTAGCGGCTTCTATTGCGTTTTATATACTGCCGCTTAGCAAACTGCCATGTATAAAAGGCCTTAGTTTAGCTCTACGAGACCATTCGTATACGTGTCGTCCTTTGAATATTTCTTGTCTTCATTCGCCTCGAGAAAATAGTACTTGTACCCATTTCAAACCAAGACGATTTATCACATCTGAGTATCAGCAATGTCTACTTCCCAAATTCAGCATCCAGCATCACACAAGCGAACCAGCAGTGCAGCGGGGAACTCCACGATCGAGCTACCAGACCTGAAAAGACCAGCCCCAGCCGATCCCAATCTGATAACCTCAACTCCTGCGGACAAAGCTCAAGTCACTTTGCAGAAAATATATGTTCTTGAAGTCGACAGCCGGCCACTGTACGACGATGCCTTTACTGATTGTTTTGGGTTTTATTCTACATTGCAAGACGCAAACAATGCGCTCAAGCGATTCGTTGAAGATAGTTACGACGCTACTGAAAGCTGCAAGCATGGCACGAGAGCCAACGGGACGCTCTGGTGGTCATCTAGTGACATTGGAGAGGGTGATCAGGCAAAAGTTTCCACAAAGATTCGGGAATTGGAAGCACCTGGATCGATACGCGAGCCTGAGAAGTGGAATGGCGGGCGAGACGCGGGTCAGGGCCAAAATTCTGATGCGGATTGGTCAGCGGGGGAGGAAGAACGAAGAAAATGACTTTTACTAAGGTACAACATCCTTGAGAATTGATTCCGAAATAAATAGTTGCCAGTGCTAGCGCAGAGTAAGAGAAGTTAGGCAATACCAATTACCTTTTAGAAAGTATCAAGAGGGTCACCAGGGTGTATGGACTCTTTCAAACCAAGTGTACTGCTAAACCTCATGTTTTCAATTCCCACATCAAAGCCACAGCCAGACTCTTTGCTACACTTGTACCAGCAGAGATCATTCTCATCCACCCTTTTTGGATAGACCGAGTGGGCGGCAGCTTGATCAGCACTGCAATGGACAGCATCTCAAACATGTTGGTTAGCAGCTGTATATGTCGAAAGGACTCAAAAACACACCGTTACTTTTCTGAAATCTGTCGCGCTTGTGATGGAGAAATACTTGACAACGACGAACAAAATGTATTCCTTCATATTTGTAGTCCCTTCCAGTGTTTAGCTTTCTCCTCGTGCTTCCGCGGCCAGCCGTCTTGGCTGGATATTTTAGCTTCTTTGCTTTGCTCGATAACAGCTGTCATTTTTACAAATTGGGGTTTATATTGCATGTGCAAGCAAGAGCTTATATCAGGGGCAGACATTCTCTATAAATGTACATATAGAGTTTGTCGTATACGTTACTGCTCAAAGTCAGATCAGCAGGTCCAGCTGGGTATTCACTCAAGCTCCTGGCGGATTCAGCAATCCCTCAACTTATACATGCAATCGCACAGGAAAGAAGCAGCACTTACCTTTACGTTACTTTTAATGTCCCACACGGCCCGGCACATTATGAATTAGTGCTGCTTTTCCCTATTCACCGATGCACTTCTAAAATGTGAAGCGTGCCTGTCACTTTTTGCTTGTTGTCAAAAGGCAGTAGTTGATGTTTGAGTGAGAGGGAGTAAGTGCAAAGTGATTTTGTTGAGCAACGTACCGTGCCGCAAATCGTAGCTTCAGCCTCCCTGGTCTAATTAAACCCAAGTCTCTCTTGGTTGCGAGAATAGCTTGTGCCCATAACACGTAGTAGCTAGAATTACATGAATGGTTTTACTTTCTCCTCGCACCATTCCCAGAACTGCTTCGCCTTCCCCTTATCAATTGCCTTGTAAACATCCTCTCGCGCACAGGGCTTTATGATGCCAAACGGCCACACATAGCAACCATTCTGGGCCTGGGTGATCTTGTCCGAGAATCCCGAAAACATCATCGTATACGCACCGTATTTGGCGGGATAGAGGAAGAAGGATCTCAAGATAAATACAGACAGCCAATGTTCGCGATCAAAAATGCTAGTGTGCAGGTTTCCGGGATTATGACAAATGCTGATGATGCCCTGGTCTCCCCATCTTGCGGCGGCTTCGTGTGCGAGAAAGAGATTGCCGCATTTTGACGCTGCGTAGTCGGTAACCTTCGAGATGGTCTTGCCATCATTGAGATGTGCAAAGTCGATGCCTCCGAGCGGCGACGCCAGCTCGATCTGAACTGATCCTGTCCAGATGATACGTGACGGTTGACCGGAGTTCTTTGCCCCGGCTTTAAGGAAGGGCACCAGCAGGGTGGTGAAAAGGAACGGTCCAACTGCATTGGCTCCCATATGCCCTTCAAGCCCTTGTAGTGTCGACGTCCCCGGCGTAAAGACCATGCCTGCATTGTTCCATATGATGTGCAGTGCCTTCTCCTGTAGTGCGAAGCTCTCATAGGCTGGCTTTACGGTTCGAAGATCGTTGAAATCGAGCCCGTGGAGTGATTTGAGAATCCCCTTGGTACCTGAAGTGGATGCTGTGGACTCGATCTCGGAAATGGCTTTGCTGATTCTCTCCTGAGACCTGCCGGCAAGGTAGATGGTTGCGCCTGTGGGGTAGAGGAATCTGGTAAGCTCTTTCCCGATTCCTGAATTTGCACCGGTGATAGTGAATACTTTGCCCACTTGGCTTCCGGGCGCAAGCTCTGCTTCGGTGAAGGGGGTTGATCCGGATGGGAAAAACTGTTGCCAGATTGCTCTGAACGACATTGTGGCGGTTTATGGTGGCGGGCCGTTAAAGAAATACGAAGGCAGAGGGAAGTTGAGATATCTCTGATGTCTGTAACTGACTGCGCCGTACCAGCACCCACTATTCACCTTCCTCGTCCTATCTGTCATATTATTCACTGTAAAGCACTATGGGTGGCAGCATCTCAAATTCCAAGCGGTTGATGGGCTCACGCTGCGAGAACAAGTTCACCGTTTTGGGTTCCGCGATCTTGTAGCTTGTTGGTGGTGTCCGTAGACAGATCCAGTTGGTGACATTTAGAGAATGCCTGCTTGAGGCTGGAAATCAGTTGCTGAGTATTGAGGCAGAAAAGAAGCAAAAACAGTCATATGTGGACGAGAAATACTCAAAAACTCCTTTGTGTAGGTGATAACTTGATTTCATACCAAGCACTTGCCAGTATACAAGACAACGTATAGTGCTTCTTTTTGGTACTTGCATCTTCCCATACGCACCCAAAGACTATTTGCCCAGTCTATTCTCAACTAGTTCTGGCATTCTGCGTCTGTCAATTTATTTCTGTTGAGAGGGGCTCTTCCGGCCCAAGGGAATCTTCATTGGTTCAATAAACCTTATCACCGACTCCAGCGGTTAGGGAGCTCGAGGAATGACTGGAGGGATGAAGTCGAAGAGTTGCTTGATGACAAGACTGTGAAACCTAGGAGCGGAAGAGCAAAGTAGCTTTCTTCTGGGTGACTGGGTTTGATTCGAGATGTTCGGTCAGCGTTCAGATTGTAGAAAATGATAGCAAATGAAAGAAATCTCAAGGTCTGGCTTTCCAAGTCCAAGAGCTCTAAGAGCTCCTTGAATTGGGGTTCGGTTGGCAGTTGTGTACTCATTCACAAGATTCGCTATCGAGGCGAGGAAGTTGCAATCCAGGGGTAATATACACGTGACTTGATATTTAGCGTGTTTTCGTCGATCTTGTCGCGTGTCTGCTTACGCGACGAGCAACCAAAGTCAACATCTCGACTTGCGCCATCAATGCCAACCCTCGCGGACCCATTCCTTCTACTTGCTAAACTACTGACAACAAGATGCCTGCGTAAGCCTTCCGACATCCTCTGTTGATACCATCTGCTAATTCTACCCTGTAGACCTGGAGAGCAGCATCTCAATTCGGGAGGCAAAACCATAACAAACCCATTCGAAGAAGTAAAGCCCCGAATATCCGAATACACAGCCCAAGAAATCGCTACCCTGCAAAGCAGGCTCGAGAAACAGCTCGGGCCCGAATATATATCATCACGAGCAGGTCCTGGAGGACAAAAGGTTTATTATCTGGCGGCGGAGAAATGTATACAACTCGCGAACGAGGTTTTCGGGTTCAATGGCTGGTCGAGCCAGATTATGGATGTGCAGGTTGATTTCGTTGATGAGAACCCGCAGACGATGAAAGTTAGTCTGGGGCTTTCAGTTATTGTGAGAGTTACGTTGAGAGACGGCACGTTTCATGAGGATGTGGGGTACGGACATATGGAAAATGCGAAGGGTAAAGCTGCTGCCTTTGAGAAGGCCAAGAAGGAGGGTACGACTGATGGGCTCAAGAGAGCCTTGAGGAACTTTGGTAATGTGCTGGGTAATTGCATCTATGATAAGGAGTATCTGGGCAAGGTCACGAAGGTTAAAGCTCTGCCTTCGAAGTGGGATGTTTCGAAACTTCATCGACATTCGGATTTTACACCGGTTAAGAAGGAGCCGGAAGTGCCTAAACCTGTTGAAGAGAAGTCAAAGAATCCAACTGGGGCCATTGGAGCTAGTTTGAGTAAGTCTTCGATCGTGCCTACATCACACAAAGCTGACCCGCGAATCTAGCATCTGAAGATACATTTGACGATGAATTTGGAGGTTGGTCTTTCAGCTCTCCAATGTTAGATTAAAGTTTCTCATCATAGTATAGATTTCGATGAAGCAGATTTCAGTGTTGCAGATCCAGATGCCCATCCAGATGAAGTGGTTTTACCCCCCCAGTCCGCATCCGCATCATCACGACATTTCAACAGCGCTCCAAACACGAATCCCGCAAAACCTCAAAACCAACTCCAGAACCGGCCTACTCCAGTCAAGCAACCACAGCCCATGGCAGCACCCACCGTACGACCTCTAAACCCAACACCTCCAAATCCCCAAACTCCAAACAGTGGCTTCTCAAGATCAACTAGCGGAGCCAACTCAGCCATGCGTCCACCAGCAGGTCCTCCACAACAAGCCCAAGCCCATGCACCCCCCATCGTAGCACGCCGCGTTCTCGACCAACCAAACCGCCCTCTCGAGCAACCAAACCGCCCTCTCGATCAACCAAAC
>QGML01000816.1:0-13124 GCA_007825375.1 Lachnellula willkommii | reverse complement strand
GCTTTGTGAGGGGCAAAGCTTCTATTGGGCCTGAATCGCCTGATGGGCTTGGCAGAACAAGCAATCCGCTAGTTGATTTCGAGCCCTAGGTACCTACCTAGGCTGTCCTTAGCCTAATGCGGGGACGACGGCGACGAACCACACTCCATAATTCCATGGACAACACACTCTGCATGGAAAGGCCCAGCACCAGCCAGGAAATCCTCAGCTCTTGGGGAGAAACACGCATTGCATCTCATCCTCCTGCAATTAACTCGAAACGTAAACAGAAACAGAAGGGAATAGCCGCAGCAATGTCTGAGATACACCCCTTCTGAGATTGATCCCCTCCCATCCTACAACCACAGCATGGCAACGGAAGCATCGGAGAGTGGAACAACCCCACACGCCTACATCTATGCACCTATACCCGCACACGCAGCACACGTAAACGCAAACGCACAAGCACAAGCACAAACACAAGCATTGCCAGCGTTCCCTCATCCCACCTTGCCTTCCAAACCTCCCTACTCAGTCCCTGACCACGAACACGACCACGACCACGCCTCCCGACGGCACTCTCTCCCTCTTCACTTCCTCCCACCAGGCCTCTGGAGTTCCAATACATCGAGTGCGAGTCTAGTAGTCGAGTCCGAAGAAGCAGCTCGAGGAGAGCACATTCTGGACGACGCCACCGTTGCTCATCGAATCTCGGCTCTCCGCCAGCTTAATGGTGCAACACGGTCTGGCCATCGATACGCCAAGTCAACTGGGGCACGGAATAGCACATTCAGTCAACCTGTAATTGTGCGCACATATTCGGGGACAGCCAGGCCACGGTCTGAGCAGCGAGATATTGTGAAGGCGAAGAAAGAGAATGGGCACGCCTCGGTAGCACCAGCCAAGATGGACCTCAAGATGCCACCCGTGGAAGCTTTTAGCTTCAAAGGAATTATGGATGAGATACGTCATGGAGTCACGGAGGATTTGGAGAGAATTGCTGAGATTTGTGCCCGGAGCAAATACAGTCTCAGTAATCAGTACGAGGTACACATGCCCCCTCACGGTCGTGGGGAGCCATTTCTATCAACGACAAGTCTGATTCCCGGACCGAATTCGAACGGCGGGCCGACACTGCAAGCTATTGGGACAGACGAAGAGCAGATGAGGCATATGGGTAGAGGCTCAAGAGGTGGGAGACGAACGAAGTCAGTGGCGTATGGTACCCTTGAAACAATCATGTCATCATCAAGGTCCTCGGAGGAAGATCAATCTAAGAAGAAGCCTGCAGCTGAAATAGCAGAAGAAGTTCGCGGAAGGGCAGCCAGGAAAGAGGTGCAAAAGGAGGCTGAAGTGGTGGAGGATACAATTCAGCCCAGCCGCCCGTCACACGAACGCCCCATCAAACACATTCGATCCAAGTCCGCGACGTTTGCTTCGGTGGTAATCGACAACGCGCAAGGCTTCAAGCACGATTCCACGACTCAGATAGTGTCGCCAACTTCGTTAATCAGCGACCCTGCCATGCCGCAGACTTCGACTACAGAAGATATCAATGTTCCTATTTTAGATCAGCCTCTATCGCCGACTCTGCAAAGCCTGATGCTGCAGAAACCGGCAACAATACAGAACGAATCCAGGGCGTCAACGCTGAGGCCAGAACTTGAGGGCCGGCCTTCAATACTGGGTAGTATTAGTTCCTGGCTACCCTGGAACAGGACATCAGAAGGAAGAACACTTCAAGGCAGAATAAGAAGTGCTTCTCATGCTGAAGGAAGTTTGCGAGACTTATTAAGATCAAACGATGGTGATAAAAAGGGAAAGAATATTGATAGGATCGGATAACAGGACAAAACGGCGTCAAATGGAACTTTCACTTGAAGACTCAAACCATCTGAGTTTGCTTTAGATTTTGTTCAAAGTAGCATTCATTTTGGACATGGAAAAGTGAATGCCTCATTGCAATTATTACGACGGAGTGACCTCGTGTGCGTTGGGGAGATGCTCCTATTAAAGTAACCTGCATCCTGATCATGGGACGTCACCATCAATATCCAACAAGCCGGAAAGCTTGACCATCTCAAGGCCCTCTTCAAATTTCAAGTTAGTTGCCTGTCTCGTTATTCCAACCGTATCTTCGCTAATGCTTACGCAATCAGCAAACACCACCATCATGACACTATCACAAACTTGTCGCCTTTTGGCTCTCAATTCTACGATCCGCAAGGACGATACGTATACCGACATGACCATCAATTGTCGTGGAACTATTTTCAAGCTTCACAAGAACATAGTCTGCACGCTGCATTTAAGGGCAACTTCAAGGAGTCCGAAGATTCCACGATCGCTCTTGAGGACGATGAACCGGAGATAGTTGATATTATGGTCAGATTTCTCTACGAGCAATCTCTTGATCTGGAGGCCACGGAGACTAACACCCTACTTCTGTTGGCTGTCAAGGTTCGTAAATCTCTTCTGCTTCTCTGGGTTACCTTGCACTACATTATGCAATCACCTCAATCTTTATACTTTCCCCTCATATAGGCAAATCTCTAACCTCTGGTTCTCCAGGTGTACGTCATCGGAGACAAATACGACATCGGCGCTCTATCAGAACTTGCAAAGAACAAGTTCGAGGAACTTGTTGGTCCAGCTTGGGAAAACCCTTCTTTCATTCGGGCCTTAGAAATCATTTACAAGCAAACACCCGACCGCACCTTGAAAGATCTCGCCATTAAGGTCATCACAGTACATATCGACAAGCTTCTTGCCAAGGAAGAGTTTACAGACTTATGCGAGGAAATTGGGGCTCTCGCTCTTGATGTTCTGAAGGCAACCAGAGAGTCTGGCAACAAAAAGCATGACCCTTTAGTTGGTGTGGTACTTACATGCACGAGGTGCAACGGCGAGCGCATTCGCAACGGCTTTGTACTCGATTATAAATGTCTCAGATGCGGCAAGTTAAATCCGGTATATTGGTGGTGAGGACATGGAGGCTACTAGTTCTGGGGTCACTATCCACCAAGCTTTGACTTGTGGACGTCTGATTCAATTCTCCCAGGGTAGAATAATTGATAAGCGGCTCAAGATGTACATGGTGCTCTTGATAGGACCATAATAAAGCATATTCTTTTACTTTTCATTCTTTTGTCTTGCCGTGGTAATGGTTCTTTCTGCTTCGCCCTAATACACTCATTTCACGTTTAGAGCTTCTTTGCATTCCATTTCCCTTCCAACCTCGCATATACTTAGCTCTTGAGCCCTCGCAGTTCCATACCTCGTTGTTGAACTGGTCACCATTCGTCAAGAAAGACGCCCTGAATTTTGGACTAAGAGTGGGCATGATCCTCTGTTGTGTACGCTCTAGTTTGGGCTACTATTATAAAGATCTTCATTATAACTCTTTGGTGTGTTGGCAATGCGAAGAAGGGCTGATTAACATAATACTTCAGTTAAAAAGAATACGTGCTTCACTCTTTAGACCCCAGTATAGCCACGGTATGTATCTCTCATAGATCAATCCGGAAGAATCGTATTCTATACAGGTTCACTGTTAGACATAGTGGCGGAGCTTAGGTATGAACTGCTGGTATGAATTCATTGCGAGGGCATCCGAATTATTTGAGTTTCTAGACAGATGCAGATCAGGCTGTCGATTATCCATTCCCAAACTGAATTTCATTGTACGGCATATCTTTCCGCCTGACGAGGGTGCTCTTCCGGCCGCCCTCGGAATTGGCGAATGCCAGTCTTCGCTAAGTCAAACTGTTCTGCAAGAACTTCAACTTCTCTCCTCCCAACCAACACCCCCAACAACATCTACCAACACACCACCTTCGAGCCTCTACCTCTAGTATGCGAACGAAGCTTGTCTCAAACCAACATTCGCCATGAAACAGTCATTCATAATGGTCACCAAGTCCAGCGATCTCAAGACCCACAAAGGCCGTCTAAGCGCGCTCGTCTCGAGCATGTTTGAAGCCGACAAGTTCTCCGATCTCACCATCAAGTGCCAAGGCACGATATTCAAAGTCCATCGTCTTGTAGTTTGTCTACAGTCGAAGCCACTCGCTGTTGCCGTTGACGGGAGATGGAAGGTAATAAACATCCACTCTCATACCTTTCCTACTCCAAACACGATAGCCACAGGGAATCTTTTTGGAAAACCCCTCGCTGATCTCGAAGTCAGGAATCGGTCAACAACGAGATTGTCCTCGATGATGATAGGCCGGAGATTGTCGCAAAGCTTGTCGATTTCTTCTACAAGCAAACCCTTGACTTGTCCTCTGCTTCAAGTGGCGGCGCGCCGACAACAGACGACAATTCGCTACTTGTCATCGCAAAGGTAGGATCTTCTCTAACTACATCCCATGTATTATCTAACAGGATGCTAACTATCATTTATAGGTCTACATACTTGCGGATAAATACGACGTTGCTGCTTTGAAGGACGTGGCTGTCGAGGAATTCACCAAGAAACTCTCCGCCCTTAAAAAACCCAAGCCTGAAGAGTGGAAAGACAAATCCTTTCCGAAAGCGTTGAAGCTCATCTACGAAGAAACGCCGGAGAAAGATCGTGAATTGAAAAACATTGCTGTTGATTTTGCTGTGGAGTGTGGCAAAGCTTTGTTTAAGTGGGCTCCTTTCGCAGAGGTGTTTATGGCCAATGGCGAGATTGGAATCGATATGTTGACGATGCCTACACGATGCTTGTACGTGGAAGCTTCGTGTCCGAACTGTACTACTTCCACAGGTGTGTACTACGGTGGCGTCACGAAGGATACCAACTTTTGCTATTCCTGCTTCAGGACTTTTCGTAAGAAAACTACCTAGCTACGCAGAAGCATGTCGGACGATCGAGTGTTACGCGAGGTCACAGATACTATTTCGCTGTTCTGGGTGGTGGTACCTCACAATATCGGGGTGCGGCTAACTCGGGTTGGAGTGGCACATTTGCTTTTTTCGCCCCAGATACTATACAGCTTGTAACTCGTCATAAACAATAGCTATCTCCTGCAGTCTCTAAGTTTTTAGCCAAGTTTTGATGATTCGAGGGAGACCAAGTCGCTCCGTATCGAATTACTCCTTCTCACAGAGCAGTTCTTTCCAATGCTAAACCCCGTTCAATCACAGTTTCCAACTCATCCAAGCAGCAGCAAGTCCAGATATTCCCGCACACCTCAGCACCCACCCCAAAGCTATCGTCCACTCCTAATACTTCAAACAATTTGAAAAGAACACAGTGAACACTGCAAGCAAACCCGGCAACGATTTGCGGAGCAGCGATAAATGAATTGTGCAGCCTGAGGATTGCTCCTAAAGCCGGCATCCGAGGTGCTGCTTCGTCCCAGCGATCCTCAACATACCGCTCATTTATCGACGCAACTTCCTGCCCGATAATCGCGTATGGAACCCATTGCGTGATGGCCCAACTAAAACCCACAACAGCCACCAGTATAGTCCCGGTTTGCACAGTATGGGCAAAGCATGTCGAGAATATGGTTACTGCGAAGAGAATATGCGAGCATTTCCAGAGTGGAAGGGTAACTGGCTTGAAGAATCGTGTAAGTGTTGGGAGGGCAAGTATGTTGACCAAGGATATGGTCGCGAAGAGAAAGGATGCGAAGCTGCCGTCACGAGCAGCGATGCCAGTCAAGTTGGAACCCGCTGGCGACAGGCTTTTTGAGACGGAAGACAGAGAAAGGCTTGCAATATAACTTGAGAGAGTCAGTAAGTGGCTAGGAAGAATATGAATGAATTACTCACGCTGTATTATAGTATAGTAGTGGGAACCACCCCATCCAAGCAAAAAATTGTATCTTGCACACCAGCCAACTTTTTGGGGGCATGTTCCCGGCGCTGGATCCTAAGGATGTGAGCATTGAGGCTTTAGAAAATTGTTCTTCTTCAACCTCTAACTCTAATTTTGATTCGTCACTGGCCAACAAATTCAAAGGTACTACAATCACGAGGACCCCAGAGGCAAGCACCGACAATGCCATGAACCGGGTATTCCCCATCCATCCCAGCCCACAATGTGCGCCCAGCTGCAGCAAAAACGTAAACACGCTTCCAAGGTTGTTAAACCGGGCCACCCATGCACTTGCTTCGACCTGCTGCCGAGATGGACAATTCTCCACTACGAAAGCCCGAACTCCAGCCTGCAAGGGCTGGATCGCAAGTTTCAGGGCATATACCCAGAATACTGCCACAGCCTTTACCGCAACATCATGCGGCTGCTTTCCACCTCCCCATTTCTTCTCACCGAAGAGATTCACGACCTCTCTAGCGCTAGCAAGTCCGAGCAGACAGATAATCGTCCCCACAGTACCGCCAACGATGTACGGCTTCCATCGTCCAAAGCGGGATTTGCATCTATCGCTATGCGCCCCCACCAGCGGTTTGAAGAAAGCCCCGGAGAGGGCCAGCGAGCCAGACGATCGCCGTTAATTTGGCTTTGCAGGTAGAGGGTTCCGTAGGACATTAAGAGAGACCAGATCCCTTGAATCCCAAAGCTGCTAACAGTCAGGAGTAACAAATGCACAGTGCTGACATTGCGGCTCCTACTAGGGCGTACGGGGTTTTTGAGCAATGTCTCGGCTGCGCTTGATATCTCAGGTCCATCTCCATTTTTGATATCCGATGAGGATCTAGGGCTCCATTCTTGAGACTCAGATGATGACCTTGGACGACCTCTTGCACATTTCAGTTCATCTAGAGGCGGTGAATCCGACAACAGTAGTGGAGTGTTTCTCTGCATTCTTGAATCTGTTTCGATAAGGTGGAAGGGTAAGCATGTGGGGATGGATGCCCAGCTCGGGATCCTCGGTTTGTGCGCCGAAAAAGGATCAAAAGACTACGGGTATAAATCACCCATTGCAGAAACAGTACAGTAAGCAAAAGGCAACGCCTACTGAGTAAAAATATTTAAGACAGGAAAATGTGAAAGAGGCTATCTTGCTCAGAATTTTTCGAGGCTGGGTGAAAGCTGTGCGGCACAGTGAGATGTCACGAGTGGGGTTTCCTAAAGGGGAAGGTCGTCGTGCTAAACTCGCATCAAAGCCAATAATAAAGGGCGTCCAGGGATAGAACAAGGTTGCAATGTACTTCTACTCGTACTAGTAACAGCAAGTGTATACCAGAACTTTGTTCATAGGATAAAGCAAGTTCCTGCGAAGAATCATACGTACATAACATGTTACAGTAGAATGTCGGCTTACTTTTTCGTTCCTCTTGTTTAAAAGAGACTAGGCAGAAGTTTGCTTTAGGGGGGCTTGACATGAACATAACGTCAAACATAAAGGGAATTACCCATTGTTGATTCTTAATGACTTGCATGACCTGACGCGCTGAAGATTTCTTCCCATTCACCGCGACAAAGGGGGCGGTCTCGCCTCCTGAGTTTAACCGAGCTCGTGTCACGTGGAATCTAGCCCCTTCCGCCTGGATCTTCCTTTAAAAGAGACCGCTGCCTCTTGACAATTGAATCGTCTTCAACTTCAACTCAACTTGCCAAACATTTCGCCCCAGAATCGAAACCCTTCACTACTATCAATCTTCATCCATCATCCAACACCATGGCGACTCCAAGCACTCCTGATCAGTCCGTCAACGCGTTGTAGGTATTTCATCTCCCAGAAAGCCATGGATTCTAATTGAATTGTAGGATGTACTCATCTGGGAAGTACTCTGACATGACGATCATCTGCAAAGGAAAGACATTCAAGGTCCATCAATGCATCGTGTGTCTGCAGTCAAAGCCCCTTGCGGCAGCTATGGATGGAAAGTTCAAGGTGAGACAGAGACTTTTATAGCTTTGACATTTAGATCGATCTAACTTAAGGTAGGAGGGAACATCTAAAGAGATCGATCTTGAAGACGACCAACCGGATATTGTGGAGAAGATGTTGTTGTACATGTACACTTCAGACTACTCGGACGGAATTCAGCCTACCACTGCCGACTCGACCGAAACAACGACGACTCCAGCTAAAGACTCAAGCCGTAAGAAGGGTAATAAAGCCATTCGATTTGTTCCGTCTTCCACCCCTGATCCGCCTCCAGGCCCTACTCAATTCTCTGCCGATGCCCTCCTCACAAACGCTCGGGTGTTTGTCATTGCAGACAAGTACGATATCCAGGGGCTGAAGCAACTTGCTACGAAGAAGTACGAGACAGCCGTGCCAAATGCTTGGAACTGCGCCGAGTTCGTTGGATCACTGAAGCTTTTGTATGAGGAGACGCTGGAGTCTGACCGAGTTCTCAAGGACGTGGCTGTCAAGACCGCAGGCAAACATGTGAATGATCTTGTGGACCGTGGAGAATTCGCCGCACTATGCAAGGTGAATGGCGAACTGGGTTTTGACATTTTAAAAGCATCCCTGACTGCAAAGACCCTGCCTGCAAAGAATTGTGGCCCTTCGACCCCTTCGTGTCCGACATGTCAAAGAAATTTCTTTGTCAAGACTGTTGGCTTTGAGGGCGATGGTTTTTACTGCAAGGCCTGTGATGATGCATTCTACTAGCCTACTAGGGGAGGAACACATTAATGCTCCAGACTCTTCACTAGGGTAACGATAATTAGTAATATATCTCTCGTATTAGCAAACCTTAGTCCTTGTGGCAAATATGTGTAAACCCCCTTGCTTTATCTTACCTTATGGGCCGATGAAATCCACTCACTTATTAAACTTTCGGTCAAGCTAAAATAAGCTCCTGAGGTCTACTTTTGTAGCCTGAAAGCTGTTATGGATATTTGTTAATAATCCCACCCACCCATTCTTTGGTTCGCCCATAATTACGATGAACCTCTAGGATTGTAGGCAATATCTGAATTCTATCCTCTATAGAGATCAGTTCTATTTTATCCAGGTACCCCAAAAGTTCATGGATACTACGCTAAAGGCATTCGATCCGCAAACAATAAGACGTATATGTCTAAATAAGGTTGACGAGAATTCTTAACTCAGGGTTGCATATTTATGTTTGAGAGCGGAGCTGCCTTAAGCCAAGAAGAGCAACTACATTGTAGAGACATGTTTATACTGTATTTATCAGAACGAAGGCGGTATCTGGACTCTGTTTCTTCCTTGCCCCCTTCTACGTGAAATTATGGACGTTCTTTGCGCATAGTTCAACTATCATGTGCGAAACATAATCTAGCAAGTTCGATGTTCCCCTTTTGAGTTGAAATCCAGGGTTCCCTGGCTCTTTGTGATCTATGCGTACAGGCATTGCGAGGCGGTCATTGATTTACTCTTTTAAATCGATATGACGAGTTGCTTCTGAACAGTGAATTGCACCGCCCTCGATTCATGTCTTCCGCCCAAATTTAAATCCACGCCCTAGAGTGAACAGTGACACATCGCCACCAACCTCTTTGTCAAAGAACATAATTCCCAGCCAACAATCCCAAGTACAGTAGTACCAAAACAAAAAGGGAGGCTCTCACACTAAGAGCAAACCTCTCTTCCTGGATCGCCATGGCTGGCACCAAACGCACTTTTGATGAGATGGCTAGAGCAGACCAACCAACAGGTCTCCCACCAAAGACCGCGTCGTGAGTTGCCCATTGATAGCCTAGATACAAATTACAAAAGCTGAAAACAGAACCAGCCTCCTGGAAACCGAGCTCTGGAGCGATCTCACCATCAAGTGTCAAGAGCGAGAGTTCCATGTCCACAAAGTCATTGTTGGACTTCAATCCGAGCCGCTGGCAGCGCACTTCAAGCCACCATTCATTGTAAGTAGTCACCTTTGCCGAAGACCATAGAGCACAGGTGCTGATGCTACGGTACATAGGAGTCTGCCGGTGTCGTGAATCTTCCTGACGATGAGTCCGAAATTCTTGCAAGCTTGGTTCAATTCTTCTATACTGGCGACTTCACCATCGAGAGCATCCAACTTTTCGACACACCACCATCGAAGGTCAATAAAAACATGGACGTTGCATTACAACCAGTCGAGGAGGTGGAGGTAGTCGAAGGCGGCGCGGTGAGAGAAGTTGGGGAAGATTATGAGATGGAAAGAACGCAAACCCCCTCCGAACCACTTATCACTGTCGTCAAGGTGTACATCATGGCCGATAAATACGACGTTCCTGCTCTAAAGAAACTAGCAACGACCAAGTACATGGATCTGCTCCAAACCGAGTGGGGCAGCGAGTCTTTCAGCCAAAGCCTAGAGCTTTTGTTTGATCAGACTATGGAGAGCGATCGGATGCTTAAGGATGTGGCCATTGCGTTTGCGGGTGGAAAGGCACAAGAGCTTATGGATCGAGAGGACTTTGTTAGCATGATCAAGGAGAATGGTGATATCGGAGCTGAAGTTTTCAAGGCTTGTCTGGCACTCTCGAAGGTCCGAGAAGCCTCAGCTCCAATGGCACAGCTACCAAACCCGGCTTGTGTCTCGTGTGGCAGTTCAGGTTCTGTGTCTCCGGCTAGGAATACTACTGCGAATGTCATCTGGTGGTGCCAGTCTTGTCGGATTCGGTTTGCTTGAATGGGTCTGGTACCGTATTAGTTAGGAAATAAGACCAGTTCCCAGTTCCCAGTTCCCAGCAGAAGACCATACAGTTGCCTTTAAATTTCCCACGCCAGCTGGCACATTATAAATAAGACCATGTCATAGCTAAGGTTTACCCCCTCGGGAAAGTTAGCAGACCAGGTCCTTTATATTAACTAATACGGTATATCAAGAGTGGAAGATGATTCTTCATGCAGGTTGACAAGAATTCTTCAACTCAGGGTTGCATTTTTATGTTTGAGAGCGGAGCTACCTAATCTAAGAGCAACTTCATCACAGGGAAACATGTTCATACTGTATATAATCACCCTAGAGCACAACATCGTGGTGATTTGATTTAGTTATTGCTACTTGACTGTGTTCGCAAAATGTCTCACCCACCCAGAGCCTTTGATTAACTGGTGAGAAGTTTAAATTGACTTTGTGTTTCTTCGAAGGGTGAATTTTTCAAGTCTAGATTTCTATTGAATTTTTATTGTCAGACTCGCTTTTTAAATGGTTTCAACTTCTGCAACCTACAACATCCCAGGACTCTCCCGAACCACCCACCAACTGCAGAACAAGAAGATCGACCCAAGACATCATCTCAAAACCTCTACGAAGAACCTGTCAATGGTAAGCCTTCTCTTCCACGTTTCTCATTATGGGTGCCAAGTAACTTCGATCGCTGCTCTCCTGTGTCAGACAATTTTATTGACTTCCACTTTCACACGCAGAGAAAACGCTCCTTCGACATCATGTCAGGCCCATCAGGATTGTCTCCAATGACTGCTGGGTGAATTACTCCTGTTCCAGTTCCTCAAATATCTACTAACATGAGAGCAGCCTTCTCGAAAGCGGTAAATACAGCGACCTGACTCTGAAAACGTCCGATGGCAAGGTTTATCAGCTTCATCGCAGTGTCGTCTGTCTGCAGTCGAAGCCACTTGCTGCATGTGTGGATGGAAACTTCATGGTGAGTGAGGCGATGCCCTGAAGACTCCAACAATGCTTGCGGGCTTTTTGATAGTTGGAAAGAAGGCAGAGCTAACAAATTTGAAGGAGGCAAACACCAAAACCATCGATCTCAAGGATGACGACCCCTATACAGTGGATCTGTTTATCAAGTTCTTATACACCGCCGACTACGATGTCCCAAAGATGCCAGTAACAAGTCATGATCCTGCCGTGGTCAACACGACTGAGCCGAACCAACTCCTCGTCCATACCAAGGTCTATATCCTTGCGGAGAAATATGACGTTTCGGCACTCAAAGTCGTCGCAAGCAAGAAATTTCAGAGCTCCTTGTCGTCGTATGGACTCTCAGAGTTTTTTGTCACAAGTCTTGAGTTGATGTTCACCCAGACCCCCGAAAACGATCGCTTACTGAAAGATTTGGCTTTGAAGTTTGCAGGAAACAATTACCGGGAGCTTGCGGATAGAGGAGACTTTATTGCATTGTGCAGGCATAACGGGGAGGTAGCCAGTGAGGTGATCAAGGCAATTGCTAGCATCCCTCTGAGCGAACGCTGCCCGAACTGCACCAAGACAGCCGAGTTGAACCCAGCGAAACTTTACTACACTTGTGATTACGGCTACATGCACTACTTCAACTAAGGACGACTCTCGGGTCAGCTCAGCCTGGAGAAAAACGACAATACTTTTGAAGCATGGAACCAAAAATGGCACCTGATCTTCTGTGGATCTTCATTTAAACCACGCAGCATAGTCATTGGGGTCTGTTTTGCTGAATAAGGTTCCAGAAACTGGGGACTATATCCGACTTAGCAAATAGGCGTATCAATTTGATAAACGATTGAAAAATGCCAGCCCGGGAAGGTTTTCGCAGTGTGCCATGTGTTTCAACATCAGAAAACTTTGAATTATAAATCCTCTCTATAACTTTCACTAAGCTTCTACCATGTTAGCACCGAATTGTTATACGCCATTCAGTAGGCCGGGACTGGACCAGACTAGACGCCAGCGTCAACGTCGCTAGTACGTGCTGTGGAGGCTGGATTTGGTGCATGTGACCAACACCTACTTATATAATCTTAGTCAGCATTAGTAATAACCTCTATAGTCTTCCGTAGATCTTTACAATCCAAGTCTTCACCTATAAATAAAACCTTAACCCTCTTATTAGTAACCTCTACAGGGAGTAGGCGACTTGAAGACTTACCCTTTTACTTCTCTTCTATTTTCTTTTGCTATTATAAGATTATAATTATTTTCTAAGGTAGTATATATAGCGTCTTGCTATCTTTATATTTAAGTTCTACCTATTATAAAGCTAGGATTTTTTAACTCCTAATTTCCTCTAGCATTTATATAGTATTACTATATAAAGAAAGCAGTTTACCTACTTTATCTTAACTTAATATACTATCTAATAGCCTTTAGCTAGATCTAACTATTATTAAAATCCTCTATTAATCTAGCTATTTAATAAGATTATAGCCTGGTTTAATATCCTCTAATACTCTACTATCCTCTAATACCTTTGAATTAGTCTCTATAAGAGTTTTAGATTAACCTATAAGCTTTCTATATAATATATACCTTAATGCCAAGTTTATATACTCCCTTATCTTCTATTAAAAGAATTCTAGATTTAAAATAGAATGCTCTTTCCTCTCTAA
>QGML01000815.1:0-13132 GCA_007825375.1 Lachnellula willkommii | reverse complement strand
CTGGGATGGAGGGACTGGTGACCGGATATCCGGCGGAGAAGGCACAGAGAGACAGAGGATCTCTTCCACATCTCTGTCAAACTCATCCGCACACGCACCAGCACGGCCTGCTTCGTCGCGCGCAAACATCTCACAGCCGACTGGTAGGTCGTCTTCTAGCTCGAGCTCGAAGTCTCGGTCGTAGGCTTGGTATTCGCAGTACATCTCTTCCGGAAGAAGCTCGAAGTCTCGGTCGTAGGCTTGGTATTCGCAGTACATCTCTTCTGGGAGCAGCTGCTTGACTACAGCTATATCTTTGATGCGGTGTGCGGATCTCGCTTTGGCTGGGTCGTCGGCGTACAGAGCGTTGCAGAGATGGGTCACGTGGTCGAGGAAGCGGGTGTAGGCTATTTCGGATTGGGAGGCAAGCTGTGTTGCGTTAGTGGTGCCGAATGGAGTGGGGAGGGTTCATTACCTTTCCTGCACACATGAGTTCTAGCTCCAGCTCTCTGACGTTGGCGATGTGGCCCCGGTTCAGACGTTTCTCGACCTTCACGACATCCTCGATGAAGGCTTCAATGGATACCGTCTTGATCAGTTCGTCGATCACTTGGGTTTTCGCTTTGCAGGCGAAGAGCGGTTGAGAGAAATCGAACGCTTGGGTCGTTTTCGAGGAGTCTTTTTCAGGACCGAAACTCTCGAGCGCGTCGAGGAAGTGCGTGCAGGCTGAGAATAACCTGTTCTCTTTATCTCCCTGGGAAAACAGTTGCGGTAAGCTCTTCTCCCGCAGCAAATCTACCGGTTGCCAGATCGCTTTTGCGATTTCCGTGTAATTGTTCCTTTGTCTCTCGGAACCCAGATCCTCAACCCAGGATAGCGAATCTTGGAACCATTCCTGGGTATGTACTTTGATCTCATCGTGGTCGATTACAATGGCGAATGCGTAGGCGATATGTGTAAAGGCAAATGCTTGGACGATGGCGGTGGGGTTCCGGCCTTCGATGATGCCTGCTAGTGCTTCGAGGCCGATGGAAACCATGGATGTTCTGGACATGGCGAGCAGCTCGATGGTTACGGGCGTGGATGGCATTTGAAGAAGCATTTCTTTGGTGTGGCTGATGTGTGCGTCCAAGATCTCGGAAAAGGCTTGGATTAGAGTTGAGGCGTTGGACCAGTGGGGAGATTGGAGCTTGGGCTTCTTTGTGCTGGGACACCGGCTGGGAGAATGGTTGCTACTGACGGATCCAACCGCACTTTTGATTCCCTTCGAAGGCTGCGAAGCTGATTGCGGCGCTGGTAGACCCTGTCCGCTTTCCTCGGTGGAGTCGCGAGGTCGTTTCGTACCTCTGGGCTCGTTGAAGCTTGGGTTGAGCTCGAAGTTGGCCGTGGAAGAGGCGCTCATCGAGGAGATGACTGTTCCACTCGTATAACCGGAATCGTTGGTGTGGAAGGACCTTCCGCTTACTTCGGTATCTGTCGGTGACACGTTTTGAAAGTTTGAGGTGGAGCGGCTAGGAGCTATCAGAGGTGAGACGATGGTTGCCGCCATAGGCGCATCAACTAAGCCAGCAAAAGGATACATCTGAGATTCATCTTCGCTTTGACTAGGTTCTAAAACCTGGGTGTTAAGCGGTGGCAGCATAGTCTCGGATCGTCTTGAGGGTTTGGGGGCAGGATTGCTGGTTATTGAAGGTCCTTCGGCCCCAAGCCAATTCTCTTGTGGTGTGGAATAGGTCCGAGTCAACCAATTCTCAGGGCCAGCACTGAGTTCTAAGGGATAGCTCGACCCACTCATCTCAGCTATCTGCGTATCTGGAAGCTCAAGGGAACCCGTCCAGTCACGAGCCCTGGTGCTCGAAGATGCATTGGGTGGCTCACCCCAATCATTAACGGGCCCTGCATCAAATATCTCTGGATACTCGGGTTCATCCACTGACTTTGGATCCGAGTACTTGGCGATGGCCATGTCAGGCTCGGGTGTTGGTACATGGGCCTGTGGTCGATGATGTTTGGTGCCCAGCTTCGAAAATATCCTTTTCGCCACAGAGGTCAACCGGTCTGTTCGAGATGGAACCCCTTGACATCTCTTGCACTGGAATTTCCCCACGCGCTCAGGTCGTTGGCAGTGGAAACACCAGTAGAGGCCTTTTGATAAATGCTCACATTGCCAAACGTGCTGGAGCATTGTTTCCTGGTCCCGGAAGACGGTGCGGCACCATAACAGAGGGCATGTCCTCCTCTCATCCTCGGTAATAGCTTCATCGGTGAACTTGCGGGTGTACGCGACCCAAGCCAGGAACCTCAGATGCGATGACTTGTGCTTGGGGAATTTGCGAAGACTGCGTGTTGTGTTAGTATTAGTACCATGCTTCTTATTGGTTCGCAATAATATAACCTACACGCAAGATTCGTGCAGCGCATAGTCTGTCGCATCGATGTATGGTGGCGACGCGGACGACGACGCTGAGTCGCATGACTCTGTAGAACCACGACCTATTCCAGTCGCGAGGTCTGGTTCCACCCTCCTCACGGTAAGTTGGTCTCGGCCGCCGCGTATGAAGGATTTCGTGCTCCGACTTCTTTTACTTAGGAACGACATGGTGACTTGTCTGTCCACTTCACTATGCAATTGCGCTCAGAAATGCGGTACGCTGCAGTAGACGAGTGAATTGAGACGAGATTGATGTCCCATGTTGCCACGACAGCTTGTATAAGTCGGGAAAACAATTAATTACGGTCAATTCCTGAAGTCGCAATGCTCCACGCTGGCAGGACTTCTCCAGGACTCTCTGCTTAGCTTACTGTATACGAGTAGAGTAGTGACCTAGCCCAGCCTTGCCTTGCTCACTCACCGAGTCTGATGAAACGCGCGGGGGCGAAATTGTAAGAGAGCGGATAAGCAAGAGAGAAGGCCAGACTTGGAATCAGGAGGGTGGCCTATGGCTTTTCCTTGGTGAATCGAACTGGTTGCCTTGCCTTGCATCGTCTCGCCAATCTGACCCCTGGTCCACTCGAGGCGGACTGCCAGGCTGACCGACCAAACTTTGGCCATACAGTACGGAGGTATGGAAACACATTTGACATTGCGTATAAGATCATGTCCATTATAAGGCTGAGATGTTCCGCGTCAGGTTTACTAGGTATAAGGAGAATCGGTATCTTACCGGTAGGATCGAGATACCGCGGGGTACTGTAATAATACTTTGGATTTCCCGACCGAGTCCTGTCCCCGAGAAAGTTCCTCTTTCAGCCTTGGAAGTTGGGACTGTTTAGAGGTGCCTAATTGAGAAGGTTCATAAGGTGGTGCTTTGAGGCGTAAATAAATAATTCGGTCGTTATTAAGATGTTGATGTGAGAAAGTCGTCCAGAGGAGGGGTTTGTCAGCTCTAATAAATAATATCAGGTGAATACCTGACACTACTGTAAAGAGTATCCCGCGCATCAGAAGGGTCCTGGCCTGGACGCGATTCTCAATCCTACAGCTTCCAGGGACGAGGGTTAAGATGCCGACCGAAGAGTGGTATCTCTCCTGGGGATCAGACTTCGGGGCAGCCCGCCTGTCAAAGTCCCCGGTGGTGCAGCAGCAATTTTTCCAGGACTCCTTTCATGCAGGACTTCAGGACTCAGTGGGATTCCGAGGCTATGAGTGGTTGATGTGAGGGGCGGCGCAGTGAGACGCATGTTTTAGGCCGCGCAGTACGGAGTAGGTAGGGAGCTCAGCCACAACAGGAACGTGGTAAGGTCACCAGCCACTATGAAGTTGACTCTGAAGTTTGGTATGACTTTTACTCGCTACAAAGTTTACTGGAGTTTGCAAAACCAGCTGCACCGAGTAAGATTTCTACATTCTTGCTCTAATTCCGACCTGTGACTCCTTCGTATGAAAGTACGAGCTACAAATACGGGTACGGGTCTGAGTAATATGAGCAATAGGGGTATTTCGCTTAATTTGCTAGCAATGTGATCCCATTTTCCATCCGAGCCGATAAGGTGCACTTCTCTTATTTGTACACTCATTGAATTACTAGAACCATTGGCATTACCGTACTTCTTCTAAGCCTGGCCTCGAGTAACGCCTCGAAAAGTCTCGAAATCCGTGTCCTTGTTCCAGATCTTGACGATCTTGTCCGTAAAGCACACGAGGGAATCCAATTCGGAGAAAGGAAATAAAAAAAGAATTAAAGCACAAGTAAAAGCTCGACTATCCTCTGCCATGTATAGAGTTACAATGAAGGCTTTCAAAGTCAACCAAAGTGAGAGAAAAAGCAGATAGGGGGACTGTCAAATAAGCGAGAGCGTGCGTCATTTCGCATAAGCAAGTGCTGATGCCTGGGTTCAATAATCCGGTGGCCGGGATGCCTTACCTTAACGGATTCGTCAAAGAACCGGGATTCAGGAGAAAGTCAGCTGCGAACAACAACACCGCGATCATCACCATCACCACCAGAGCATCTGATGAAGCCGACTACATGATATCTACAGCTCGAAACGACCGACGACGACTATTGCGTCTTTACGCTATCTGCCATCCTCGACCGAACTGCAATTCCACCCGTCCCTTGCGCAAGCTACGTGGCATAACAAATGCACGCCATACGGCAGAAATGTCGCCCGAAGCACCAGGTCCTCATTCTGAAATGCTACCCGCAGACTACCAAAGGCGCAGTTGATGTGAAACCAAACTCCAGCGAGCTGAGTTATCTCCTATACTATGCGACGACACGCCGGAGCAAGGTACAAAAGGTTGGCGCATTCTTGGAGAAGAAGACCGCCAGCGACGTATGGCGGCAACGAATTGGGTACGTGAGGAAACGCAGGATTGTGCGCTGTGAAGGTCTAGAACATGATGCTAATCTGATCTGTAGAAATGTCCAAGTCACACTCCAGATCCTCGCCGCCTTGATCGAGAAGGCCCCGCGAGATCTGCCCTTGTACGCTCCATACGTCCTTAAAATCCTCATCCTTGTCCTGCGATCCCGCGATATTACTATGGTTGAATCCTCCATACCAACATTTGAAGCGTTCTGCGAGCATCATGACGGAGCATCTCTTTCTGCCGATCAAGAATATTTGCGCCAATACGTAGAAATCGTGCGAATATATGCATCCTTCGCTTCCACAACATCGTCAGCAGAGAAGGTCTCCATGAGTGCCCCTGTGGCTATGAGATGGAGAAACGTGGGGTTGAAGGCAATCAAAAGTGTCGCATCATCTGAAGCTTTGGCATCCCTCCCTGGAAGACAGTTGAATGTCACAGTCCCCATGCTGCTGGAAAACATCTGGACGGGCAACGAGGACTTCATTGGGATTCTGGAGCATAGGGCACACTTGGAAGAGAAGGTTGATACCGAAACTTTGCTGCGAAGAAGGACCAGTAATGCGACTGTACAAACTACTGATACATCGGGGGACGCGCATGCCGCGCTCTCAGCGACTACGGCTGATGCAGATAAACTTGCGGAAGAACGTACTGGGATTTTGGCTATCCAGTGCCTAAAACAGATATTCGAGGTGAACAATAGGTCCCAAATACACGAGGCCACAATTGCGACTTTGGCGTTCATTGCTGAAAGAGTTACGCATAAAGAAGAGGTGATAGACGAAAAGCCTAAAGGAGATCGGTGTGGCGGATGGGCAACGAAAATATTCAATATGATCGCTCAATGGACCCCCGTGCAAGATCGCTATGTGATTTTGGTCACAGCAATGGAGGTTCTGGTGCGAGGGCAGTTGGTTGACGAAAATCTGCAACAGCAATTGGTCCTGGCTACAATGGTAGACTCTCTGCTGAATTCGGATATCAACCTAATTGGGCTAAGTGTGATGGATGTTTTACTTGGCCTGATAAACCATGTGCTGAGAGTTCTTCAGTTAGGGGGAGCAGAGCCGCATCCACAACAAGAAAATGGGTCTGGTGCATCCGCAGATTTATCACTTGCCGATGCCAGTGCATCTCCCCAGACTGCGTCAGTGCCAACCAGCGTTAGACGAAACCTGTTAGAGAGGCTACAGCAGTGCATAGGGGATCTGGCCACACATGTCTATTATGCAGATCAAATATCCGACATGGTCGCTGCCATTCTCTTGAGATTGAAGCCTACACCTACCTCCAGTCTTCCTAATACCGCTGCAGCCATCGAAAACCCAAATCTTGCATCAGCTACGGTTATTTCAGTTGGAGACTTGACTGAGGATTCGAATACCGATGGATTCTTCTCATTCGGTACAGCCAAGATCAATGGACTTGAAGCAATCAAGGCTATTCTTCTGGTTGCCAGTCATCGGAAGACCGTTGTTGGTGGAGCAAGTCTTGGCAGACATCGAGTTCCAGTAAAGGTTTGGGAAGGGACACAGTGGCTTCTTCGAGATAGTGATGGAAGAGTTAGGAAAGCATATGCCGATGCACTCTTAACTTGGCTCGATACGGAGGTTACCCGTGCAGATCTTCGTGCCTTCGAAGAGAAGCCAAAGAACTCTACAAAGCCAGGTCGTAACGATTCAGCCACCAACCTAACAAAACGCGCCGTTTCGAACTCTTCGCATAGAGAAAAGCCCGTCAAAGTATCGAAGACCACATTTTTGCAATTACTAAATTTGGCCATGTACGAAAATGCCCTCCAATATGTGGATAGCGAGACGGACATTGTACTTTTGCATCTGCTCCTTACCAAACTCGTGGAGAAACTGGGTGTTAATGCTGTCAAGAATGGCCTCCCTATGATCTTCCGTCTACAAGAAGATATTCTCGAGGCTGAGACGCCCATTGCTAAGATTCGAATCGGCAGTCTTTGCCATGGATACTTCTGGCTATTGAGTGTTGTATTCAATTTTGAGTCTTCACCAATTGGACGAGCGATACAAAACGAGATCCATCGACGGCAGACGAAGATGTTCTGGGTTGATCGAATTCGCGTACCACCCATGCCGCTTCACCAAATCGGGACGCCGGGCACAACCACACAGCACCAAGCTCTGCCTCTGGAAGAGCTAGAATCAGAGGGCTTGACACCGTTCGACGACCGTTTCCAGTTGGTGAAGCTTATCTCGTTGTCTTATAAAGAAGCTCCTATATCACCACCAACGAGCCCTCCTATCTCGCCTGGACGCAGTTTTTCTCAAGGATTGATAAATCTAAGCCATGTACCCGGCACCGATCGGTCCATGCCCGAGGTAATTACGGATCAAATGATGTCAGATTGGACAAAGGATGGAGTGATTGCATTGATTCAAGAGGGCAGCAAATCTGTTTCGCTCAACGGATCAAGATCAGGCACAAATGCGACTGGTCGCCGGAACTTCCTTGCTGTCAATGGGATGAATACTGGAGGCTCGAACAGCGGCTCCCAATCTCCTCAGGGTCACCATAACGTGCATCGCAACACACCTAATTCAACTTACGGGTTGGTGGGAGGTCTTGGTGCTCTATCAAAGCTTCGCAAAGGCAATGGCAATGGCTACTCACCATCACCAACGAGTGACTCGAGTCGCAACTCCGTAACTCGAGTGGACCAACTGAAGCGCGTCCTTACGGGACAAGCTGACGGGCCAAGAACGAAAACTGGACGTGCACATAGCGACGCTAGCAGTGAGAGCATGGTCAGCTACGACTTCACGGGATCCGAAGTATCCTTTACCCCAGGCCAACAAAACGTTTCGCAAATAGAACGCTCAGTGTCTCTGCGTGAACCAAACGAGCGAGCGCGCTCGAAATCTCATGACCGAAGTACTTTAAAGGACGAAAATCAACGTCCTTTCACATCCAACACCGCACCATCGCTAACAGGCGAGAGTGTAGCTCCCGAGGAAGAAGACCCTGACGCTGTGCCTCCCGTACCACCTCTCCCATCTTCCTTGGTGGGCGAAAACACAGCAGTGCACGATCACGCCCTTCCCGACTCAACACATAAAAGCCGCAGCGTGAAGCGCAACACACCATGGGGCGATGATGCACTGGTTGTAGATCTGGAGAGTCTATTGAATGGAATTGATACGAGCGGGGAACAGAAGGGTAATTTGGTGACCAAACCGCCCTATTGATCTGGTTGAACGTAATGGGTGGATGATAGGCCCTTGGAGCCGGTTGTTTCTTGGAAGATATGTATTACTACTATACTAGATGATGGGCAAGCTTTGGCGCTATGGTGGGGTTGTTTGAAGCGAGCCCCTTTGCACATATCAAATGAAAGCATCTGTTTTTGTCCGTCCGTTTCGGACTTTAATCGATTAATTTCTTCTTCCTTCCAAATTAGGCTTCGCGTATAGTAAACATACATTCGTACCGTCTCGTTGGGCGAGCCCTTCCTTCCGATTCCAAGTCTAAGCTTATGTTCACGCTTTCCCGTTCCCTTTCCTTTTTCAAGAGCAGAATAGGGAACATTCGGATATTATTTTTATCCTACGTGTATAAACTCCCTTGCCCTCGCCCTCGCCTTCGCCGTCGCAAATAGCCTAACCTAGTCTAGCCGCTTGATAATACTATATGACCGACGAACTGGAATCGAGTCCCGGCTCTCCTCTCTTGTCGTCCTATCAACAGTGGAGCGAGATATCTCTAGTTCCGGGACCGCATTCGGTACCGTCGCGTCTGCTTCTGCTACGGAATAGGCTATAGTAGTATTAAAAACTAAAGGCGGGGGCGGGGTACCGTCCGGCAGATGGCTTGTGTAGCGCAAATTCGCAAATGCTGTTTGTCCTTCGTAATTCGTACGTACGGCGCTTCGACTTCCGGGAGGAGGGGAAACTACTTGTAATCCGGATGCAGATGAGCGCAACGGGCTAGTTATTTTTCATACGGTTGGAAATTTGGAAATTAAGGTTCGGATCTAGTTTATAAGGTTTAGCGCAGGGGGAGTTGATGAGTAGTTTGTTAGCTAGTTGGTTAATTAAGTGAGGTGAGGTTGTTGGAGTTAAAGTTAAAGTTGAACTGGAGTTCTTTTGTGTTTAGAGAACTGGAACTAGATAGAACTAATACGTTAATTAGTTAGGAACTAGATAACTTACATTTATAAGTCACATTCATAGCTTTATCTGACCGCTCGTGGTGATAAACTGTTAGTTAACTATGGCTCCTTATATGGTTCTACGCTAGCGTGGGGCCAGTATAGAAACACCGGTTCACCTAGTGGTTTAACTAATAGCATTAGTTAAACCATGCTCTTATTAGTTCAGTGCAAGTCAACTAACTATCAAATGCCGTGGTTCAGCGCGTCATCGACTCTTACACTGTATCTATATGGGGAGCCGATGCCTCTGGAAATAGAGATTATGCCGGAATTTTATCACATCCCGTATTCAGCAGCACTGTTCTCTGTCTGGTTGGGATTTACTTGATTTAATTCTGTTCATTATTATTCGTGTTAGCGTGAGCCCCAGAGATGCAGGAGAGGGCAAAAGAACTACTGGCGGTGACAACCACGCTTCTCGTCCTTGCGTTGGTGACAGTCAGTTTGAGATGTTTCGTGCGTACAAGGCTAGTCAAGGCTTTTGGGCTTGACGATTATCTGATGGTTGCCTCAATGGTAAGTGAATTCCTCGCCAGGAGAGACAAACTTAGCACCGCTGACTAGTAGTTCACAGCTTGTCTTCATTGCCTACTGTGCTTGCCAATTAACGGGTATTCACTATGGCATCGGAAGTCACAATAGGGATCTCAGCACCCCAAACATCCTGCAGGCGGTGAAGGTTCGTCCGAAAATATCCTTGTTTTGCGGCGTACTGCGAGATTCTGATCAGAGCTATATAGTACCTAGTTATCTGCGAATTACTCTACGTCGCCGACGCAGCACTCATCAAGCTCTCGGTTGCATTCCTTCTCTTGCGCATAATGCCCGAATATGAGAAAGTCTACCGCAGTATTCTGTTCTCCGGTATGACGGTCATGACCCTCTGGACAGTCTTCACCTTCCTTGTTATCCTCTTCCAATGTCGACCTTTTAGTTTCTCATGGGATCGATCTTCCGGAAAAGGAAAATGTTTAAGCTCCACTTTCATCATGAATAACTCGGTATGCTTACTGCTAAATATTTGGTTGTTTACTGTACTGATTTGTTGCGATTAGTATGCATTCTCGGCCATGGATATACTATTCGATTGGCTCTTCGCCCTGTTACCTGTGCCTATGCTATGGAATGTTAAGATGTCAACGCAATTAAAAGGCTCGCTATTATTTATTTTGGGATTGGGCGTTTTGTAAGTCCATAGTCGCTGGATCCAGCACCCCGACTAATGCAGTCAGCGCGAGTATCGCACCCATTGTTCGTCTAAAGTCACTCGTGGCGCTTGAAGATCTGGTCGATAACCTCTGTATGCAAACCTCGCCCTTCCCCCCGCTTCCACGGAAGGCACATTTCATTTCCCCACGACATCCCAGCTAACCTCCTCCATCCCTACAGACTCCCTCCT
The DNA here is from genome assembly GCA_007825375.1 of Lachnellula willkommii. Taxonomy (NCBI): domain Eukaryota; kingdom Fungi; phylum Ascomycota; class Leotiomycetes; order Helotiales; family Lachnaceae; genus Lachnellula; species Lachnellula willkommii. Next base: position 2,752 of record QGML01000815.1, on the reverse strand, counting down.
TCAGGCCCTAATCTGGACCGTGATCGAGATGGGCATTGGGATAGTCACCGCCTCGATAGCGACGCTCCGGCCCCTCGTCAAACGCTACCACATCCCCGGATTCGCGAGCTCTGGCTCTCCGGACCGCTCTGGACCTACGGCGCGCAGTGGGTCTTTTCAGAGTCACGATTTGGGATATATACATAATACGGCGAATGCGGGGACGACGACGACGACGACACATGGGCGGACAATGAGTGACGGGCATTCGAGTGTGGAGAGTATCATTGATCATGAGAAAGGGGTTAAGGGCATCAGTAAGCGCATGGATATTGAGGTTAGGTATGAGGCTAAGGATCTGGAGGTGGGGAGGTGACGGGTTTCGTGTGTTTATTTATATATATTTATATTACGGTTATTTACCAGAACTATGTTTTAATTGCTTAAACTAATCACTTTTGGTATTTTATGACTTGTACTAGATACTTTAAATTAAAAAGCTTATAAAAAGGAAATATAATTATTAGAACTAATAGAATAGTTTAAATAATATTTTATAATTCTATTATAACTTATATAAAGACTAAAGTTACTAAAAAGAAGTAGGTGCTAGTAAATATTATAGAATATATATCGTATATTATAAAATATATATCGTATATTATAGAATATATATCGTATACTATAAGTTATATAACTATCTTAGTATAAATGGATTCCCGTACCTTATATAACGAATTGCGGTAACTAGGTCGATAAAACGAATATAAGATTATTAACTAATAAAACTTCTTAGGCAATTTGTCCTAAGTGCTAAGCAGCTTCTAGTTTCCTCTAAAGTATATTTTTCTAAGGGTTAGGGTACGTAATTAAGAAAGCTAGCTATCTTCGGTTTTTTTACCGATTCTCAAGCCAGGTTCTCCACCTTTTAATAAGCTCTAAGTTCTAACTATTATTTAATTAAACACGCTATATATTTAGGTATTAATTAGTGATAGTTATATAAAGTTTTTAACGACAATTTTACCTACTTCTTATAGTGAGAATAAAAGAAAGAGTAGTTTAGAACTTTATTATATTATTAATTAATAATTATACTATTTACTACTCTACTTATAGTATTATGTTTTTTTCCTATTAGATCTTACTAGAAAGAACAAGAGCTTACTTTACAGAGCTCCGGACGGGTGTGAGCTTATTACATTTTAGTGTATTATATAATCAGAGTTGGCTAGTGCCTTCATTCTCCGCTGTTAGGATTAATAGTAATACGATATCTATATTATATAAGGTTACGTGTCTTCTAGCTATAGAACACGAGGTTTATAGTGCCTACTAACTAAGCAATCTAAAAGTCTAACACGCCCCCTAATTAGGCAAGTCTTGCAGGCTCTATGCTAGCGCTAAAGTCTAAGCAATATCCAGATATATATTCAAACATAGTTCAAGCCTTATTAACTCCCACAATAGCGCTCTATAAGACTTGAGCCTATGGCCACCTACGTCTTCTAGTGGAAGTTTAGTGCCCCACACTATGCTAGCGTGTTGTAGTACAAGAGTGCTCCTAGTATTCCAAACGCGTATACCTCCAAATAAGGGCTTCTAAGCCCTCTAAAGTGAAGGCTTCCGTATATGCCTTCAAGTGAGAGCTTCCGTAGACTGTGCCTCCAAATGAGGGCTTCCGAGGTGCCTCCAAAGTGAGGGCTTCCGACCGAGTGCCTCTAATAAGAGCTTCCAAACAAGCGTTATAGTGGGGCTACACTCTTCTTCTAAATAAGAGGAAGGCGGACGAGATTATAGTGCTCCCTACACCTCTTCTTATTAGCTAGATAAGGAACAAAAATAGAGAACGAGATTTGTATAGTGCTCTAGACACTTATCGCTTTTATAGTAGGTTCCAACACTCTTCTTCCTAATAGTAAAGGGAAGGCGGAAGAGATTTATAGTGCTCTCTATACTCCTTCTCACTAGCTAGGAGGATTTGCAGAGGCATATCCCGCGAAAGTAGCGTTAGCGCGTTCTATTAAGAGGGACCTAGACTTCCCTCTCTTGCGGCTCTTTCTCCTTTAGGACCTATGCTCTTCACTCCTAGACAAGTCTTCTTCTCTCCTATAGCAAGCCTTCTCCTTATATATCTTATAATCCAAGCACTTATTGCGAAGGTAATATTATTATTCTAATTAGAGTGAGAGGTAGAGCGATCTCTGCGGCGGGAGCGTTTTAGTCTCGTCTAATTACGCCCCTTATACTTAGGCCCTATAGTGAAGACTACCACATTTCCCCCCCTTAGTCGAAATAGTGAGGAATATATCGATTTTCGTAGTATTCGAGTGAGAAAGGCCGTGCTAACATAATAGTAGTAGCGGCGGCAGTGAGGTCTGCGATAGTGAGGTTGAAATAAGGTAAAATAAGGGCTCTACTAGCTTGTGCTAGCTCGTATATAGTCGATTTTAGTGCGGAAAGGCGTCAAACCGAGCGAAATAACCTGTTGGGATTTGATAGTAACACGATGTCTGTATTGTATAAGGAGGTTACGTGTCTTCTAGCTATAGAGTAGAACACGAGGTTTATGGTGCCTGCTGACTAAGCAATCCAAAAGTTCAACATCCGCGAGGCTTTTGATCTCCATTGTGACTAATAAATAACTCCTGGGAGATTTCCTTCTCGCAATATCTATCAGACAATGAACGGGGATATCTATGTCGTACCCTATTTCCCCAACGGGGTGAAGCATATCATTACTACCGGTAGTAACCACTACATTGGCTTTGTC
>QGML01000814.1:0-13147 GCA_007825375.1 Lachnellula willkommii | reverse complement strand
ACTTCACCCCCAATAACAAGCACAACAGAAGCCCTCCTAACACACAACCGCACCGAGCAAGAAGCCCTAACCACCTCCCTGCTCAACATGGCGTCCGCCCTCAAATCCTCCTCCAAAGCCTTCTCCAGCTCGCTGGAATCAGAGAAAGATATCGTGGATCGGGCTGCTGAGGGTATGGATAAGAATACGACGGGGCTGGAGCAGGCGAGTCGGAAGATGGGTATGTTGCGGAGTATGAGTGAGGGGAGGGGGTGGTGGGGAAGGATTTTGCTGTATGCGTGGATTGCGGGTTTGGCGGTGCTGGCGTTTGCGTTGGTTTCGTGGGGCCGAAGTTGAGGTTTTAGGGATGGTACGAGGGTGGAGGGGATAACGTTAAAAATATGACCAGACTATTGGATTGGGATGGAGTTGATGGTTGGGCTTGAATAAAGCACGTTTCAAAGATACCACGTCAGAGGCAGCAAGGCGTTCGATGAGATTATTGGATTGTATTTTATCTGCTTGGATTATGTGCCATTTCCAGGCCTGCTAGAATGTTGAGTTGCATTATTTGACAGCCATGTGATGATGTTGAATGATATGATATCAAATGAAATGAAACTTTTGAAAAAGAAAAGGAAAATACAACGCCAGAAGAAAGCCCCAAATACGAAGAAGCCATGCTGCTGATGTTGAAAGACTGTAGTAGACTGAGTGATTGAGATGCTAGCCGCAACTTTGGTAAGTCTCCAGCTTTCCGAAGATTGCGGATATCTCATAACCCGCGGAGGAATGTTGCTTTAGTTTTGACAAGAAAACTGAGTGCAATTGCTTGCTGAGGTTTTCAATAAGGTTCGATGCCCCGAAAAGCCATCTTAGCTATCGGACGGAGGACGATTGCTGAGCCGTGAGTTTATCCCATGAAAGGCTAAGCTAGAGACGAAGTCATGGCTTGGAAAGAGGAAGCGATCGGGTTGGCCGTCTCCCACCCCATGCCAGAGGTATAATACCCTGGCTGAGAAGCTTCGATGCTGGTAGTCGCGCTGTAATCATGATCCTCCGATTCTTCATCATCGTCATCCTCACTCTCAGTATCAGAAACAACATCTTCCGCGACTCTGAAACATGGAGCGTCAGCCACTTCGAGCTCTGGTTCTGGCTCGGGCTCGGGTTCAGGTTCAGGCTCAGGCTCCCTCAACTCAGGACGGATATAACCCGGTGAGACGAAGCCAATGGGGCGGCCGAGGACAGGCGGCGCATAGACGAAGAAGCCCTCGTCTTTCTTCGTCTCCTCGAGGCGCATGTCCCATTCAACGCCAGTCTTGTCGTGGAAGAACTTCCGGAACACGCCGAAGGCTTCGTAGAACGGCATGGGGCGGCATTTGTCTCTGTACAAAGTGATTGGGCGACCAGGGCTGCTGAGCTTCGCGCCACACATGTAGACATTTGGCTTAGCGTTGGACTCGAAAAGCTGATGATGGATTAGTTGGCATTGGATGAAATGTACAGATGGTTGTTGAGACTCACGAAAAGCGTGTATTTCTCGGTCTTGACTTTGCCGTCTAGGTTGATTCGGGTAAGAACCACTTTGTATTCGAACGCTTCCGAGTCGTAGTAAACGTGATTGAGATCTGTGCTATGTTGTTAGTGATTATAAATTTGAAGGAGATAGGACAATGCAAGGACTCACTGTTGTTGCATAGTTCCTTCGAAACTTTGACGCCATCCTCAAAATTTGCCTTGTGCTCCTTGATGCTCCGCTTGCCCTTCTCCAATCTCAATAACGTTTGCTTAAGAGTATAACCTTTGGCGACCAGCAAGCGTTTTTTCAATCCAGGCCCCACGAGACAGTCAACGATCCAGTCATAGTTCACTATTTCGCATTTGCTGCCTAGCTGCAAGGCTTTCTTGACTGCGAGGAGGTTATTCATTGAATGTACTAGAAGCTTAACCAAAAGCTTACCTTGGGCAGTCTGCTTCTTGTAATCCTCAACGGAGCATATCAGGTGGGTTGTGTCATTCGTTACCGTGCTTTCGTATTCCGCCCCGTGGCTCGTGACATGGCGAGCAAGTTCTTCATGGGTGACTGCCTTGCCGGAATTGATGAAAGTGCCTGAAGCGGATATGACGAAGCCTTTAAAAATCTGTTTCATCAACTTTTCCTTCTTGGGTGGCCTGGGTGGCCTGGGTGGCCTGGGTGGGACTTGGCTTTGGGTGGCCTTCTTCGATGCGGCGGGCTTAGTTGTTGCTTGCTTCGAGATTGCCTTTGAAGCCACGGGCGTTTTAGCCGCGACTGTCTTTTTGGCGTCCTTCTTGAGGTCGGTTTTTGTGGCGGCCATGTCGAAGTCGACCAAGACGGTGTTAGGGATAGGGTGGAATGGTAGTGGTCAAATCTATTTGTTAATGTCAGATCAATGCTCATCTTGATAAACACAGATGGAAATGAAGCTTGCTGATTGACTAAATGCAAGAGATGCTTAGACGTGCAAGGGATAATCAACAAAATAGGATAATATGTTTTGGTAAATAGAGTGAATGACAATGTTGAAGTACCGGATGTTGGCGGAAAGGATGAGGGTGCGGAAAGGGGTAAGCGACGTAAGCGAAAGGGTCCGGAAAGGAAAGGGCTATCAACGAGCCGCAAAAAAGTGAGAACAGCCCGAAAGTGAAAGTGAAAACGTACCAAACGGATTACTACGAGGAGACTTGAATCCGAATGATCTTGAGCTGTATCGAATCCGAGGATTACAATGCGAGGAAGTGAAGCAATCGCGGAACCACGCGAACGACTTGGTTAAAAGTGCCGAGCGAGTTGAAGAACGAAACACAGAGGACCGTGATTTGAGATGAAGAGGTCGAAGCTGGACTGGTGGTCGTACTTGTAAGAAAGCCCAAATTGAGATTTGGATGTCTTCAACTTGTTGGCTGCCACAATAGTGGATTTTGTAGAAGACAAGAGTGTCTGGGATTGAGGTGGAGTGAAACAAAAAGTAGTGCAAGAATAAGATTGAATGGTATGGCTATATGGTTCTGCTACAAGCCGACTTAGGTAATAACATATTGAAAAGAAATGGATTTTGGGTGGCGGCGAGAAAATACGTGATGAGGAAGAAGGGTGAGTAGAAGATGGAATATTGATAGATTCACTTGGTAAGCAAGAATTCGTAGGTAGGCAAGAAGCAAGTTTAAAGTAAGTCAGATGAGGAAGCAACGACGATGACGACTAAGAATAGACCAAGAAGGCAATGGAGGTGAGTTGATTTTCGAAAGTTGAAATCTGGAAGGTAAATTGAGGCTGAACCCTTGCACCGTTGACATTCGCGGCAGATGCGGTGGATGGGATGCTCGGTCCGGTATGGAAATTTGCGGGTTGATGAAACGGAAAATTTTGAAGGAATTGGAGAACATGCAAGAACCACAATACTCGATGAGATACATGGGCGGGCGTTACTCAACAGACACTTGCGTGCACTTTTTCATGCTTTGAAGAGGCCATAAGGTCTACAGAAGATCCAAAACCTTGATTATATATAAGAGAAATGGTAGTTGTCGACGAGCTTTTATTTTGAAGGTATTTATCTTCCTAACGGACAGATTTGGCAGCTTTTATGAACGCCTGTATCTTTGCGATACTTTGGACTCCATCCTCCTCAACTCCACTGCTCACATCAACGCCGATGATCCTATCACCGACGTCTCCAGCTGCTCGTACAGCATCTACCACGTTATCTGGATTTAGCCCGCCGGCTAGTAGAACTCGTAGACTTTGGTCTTTATTCAAGACACCCTGGACTTCACTCATATCCAACTTCACTCCTGAGCCGCCAGAGGCTGAATCTAGCAGAGGCACAGTGTGATATCCCCTTCGCCCAAGACCAGGCTGGCCAGGCTTGAAACTCCGGATAACAGGTACAGGAATGATGTTGGCCCATTCCAATGGCTCTTTGCCATGAAGCTGCACAATATCGAGATCGTACGCCTTTTGTAATTCTAAAACCTCTTCGAGAGGCTGGTTCTGGAAGACCCCGACGAGTAGTGTGCGGTGGCCTGAGATATTTGACGCGGCATTCGCAAAGTAATCTGATGCCTGATTGCCCACACGATCACTAGCCACGGTTCCAGTAGTGACTCGCGATTCGTGAACCACTTTTGAGATTGCAACGGCGTCTTTATAAGGAACGCACCTTCCTCTTCCGGGAACGAGAATCATTCCTATAAGGTCAGCACCAGCCTTGATTGATTCTGCTGCATTTTCTGCACTTCTTGTGCCGCAAATTTTAATAAGCAGGCTTCCAGGCGCAGGTTTTGCGACAGGCACTGATCCGCCAAGGAGCTCACGAATGAAATTTGCCGTGTCTTTTGTGCGCATTAATGCCTCACCCACAAGTACTGCCCCGACTCCGTTCTTTTGGTATGCCTCAACATCTTTCGCTCCAGAAATTCCGCTGAGAGCACAGACGATGGTTTCTTTGGGGACTTGATCGAGGAGTCTACTGGTTGTGTCTAAATCAACCTCAAAGCTTGTGAGATTTCTGTTGTTGACTCCAATGACTTTTGAGCCAAGCTTCACAGCCAGAGTCATCTCTTCAGCTGTATTGACTTCAACTAAGGGTTCCATGCCAAGAGACTGTGAGTATTTGTAAAGTCGTGTCAGAGTTGCTTCATCCAGCATCTTGACTATCAATAAAACAGTATCCGCTCCGGCAAGCCTGGCTTCCAAAATCTGATACTCGTCAAAGACAAACTCTTTGCGCAATAGAGCTGGGCGGTTTGGCATTCCTTCTAAAGCCTGTCGAACAGCACGCAAGTCCTCAATGCTGCCCTTGAACCATTCTGGCTCAGTCAAGACAGAGATGACACTTGCACCAGCCAGAGAGTATATTCTGGCCTGGGCAGGGGCGCACGCTGAGAGCGATATTATCCCCTTTGAAGGAGAAGCCCGCTTAATCTCAGCCATGAGTGACAAAGGGAAGGGCGATTTCCTCAGACGATCAACAAAGGATATGAGTGGAGGGGCAATGTCCATTTCGTAAGCAGCTTGTAGATCGCTAGGTCGTTGTGAGGGGATTTCCTTCTGTTTTGCGACTGCCGCCTTCCGGTGTGCGAATATTTTCTCTAGTATATTCTCCTTCTTTGCCCCATTGGTGGCTTGCTTGCTTCCACTAGCAGCCTCCTGCTGTAGCTTTTCATTCTCTTCCCAGGTTCCCCCTTGCATGTGAAGAAAGTTCTTGAGCATCACCCGACCCTCGGCGGTCAAGATGCTCTCCGGATGGAATTGAACCCCTTCAACAACATATTCCTTGTGTCGGACTCCCATGATAGCGCCCTTTCCTCCATCCGGTCCAACCTCAATCCAAGAAGAAACCTCTAAGCATTCGGGCAAAGTTGGATGTGTGCCAGCTAGTGAGTGGTATCGTGTAACGGGAAGGTCTTGTGGTAGGTTGCCATAAACGCCCTTGGAATCGTGCCGCAGCGGAGAGGTCTTCCCATGTAGAATCTCTCCAGCATAGCTCACATCTCCTCCATACAAATCAATCATGCATTGCCTATATTGAAGTTAGAAGATTCATGTTTGAAGAATATAATTTTGGTGACTCACTGCCCCATACAGACACCCAAGACAGGGACTTTGCCAGCAAAATGCTTGATTGCATCTCTGCTGACTCCCGAATCAGTCCTCGGGTGACCAGGACCAGGACTAATGACCAATTGGGTGGGACTCAACGCAGCAAGTTCTTCTACGCTAATCTCATCGTTGCGGTAGACTTCGACCTTTGCCCCCTCAAGCACGAAGTACTGATATATGTTCCAAGTGAAGGAGTCGAAGTTGTCAATGATGACGACGTTTGAAGCATTCGCAAGGGGGGCGGCAGCTTGGGGTTGCTGGGGAGAATGATCAATTAGGTCGAGGGCAGGCATTTTGCTGGAGAGTATAATTGTGAAGGGGTCTATAAAGTCATAGAGGAGAGGTACGTACTGTACATATACACTCGAGCTCGAGTATACTACCCCATTGAGATACGAGATACGAGTACAGTACAGTAAGCTTTTAGCTGGCTGGTGCGCTGGCGGAGCGAATAAATATTCCGGCCGACTATTGGGACCATTCGCGCGCTATTCCAGGCGCGTCGCCCTGAAGACAAAAAGTTACCACGACCAGAATCTCAATCTGAATGTCCCTTCGCAACCCACACTTCCTCCATGCACCACACCAAGCCTGCCCCTTTTGAAGCTGGTAGCCATGGTGCCCCTCCCGGCCTCCAGCTATTTCCCTCCTCTGGATCAATGTCTGACTGGAGAACAGCTATTAATGTGAGTTGTTGATCAATATCTCGCCCCCGCTCACCCTCTAAAGCTTGCTAATTATTTCACAGCTCATGGAGGACTGTATCCTCTGCTATTGAGGGCAGTAGTGGCGCAGAAGAACCCGCTATCCAGAGATTTCTTGCTGACCCAGCTGTTCTGCGACTCCTCTCGCGCCCATTCGATGCCTTCCCCCCACACTCTCAGCAAACAAAAGCTGCGTTCGAAACCAAATCTTCCGCAATCAATGTCACGCCTTCGTCAAATCTGCGGTTCGATATCAAGCAAGTGAAGGAGGATGCGCTATGGTTGAGCGAAAAGGCACAGATCGACGAAACATCAGCTCTAAGAGTTGTAGTTGTGGAGTGTCAGTCCCGAGCAGCTGCCAGACTTAGTGCGCCCTTTTCCGAAGATGAATTGACAAATATCCGCGAGACAGCCGGAAATAGCACTAGTAAGCAACTTTTAGGATCCAATGTCCTCTTCTCTTCAAGTGTTTGGGGAGTTCTGAGACATTGGACCGAACTCCTTCTCGAGCAACGCTGACTGCGGTAACTTCTAGGTCCGGTTACACTTTCCCTCGCTTCGCGTGGTAGAGATGGAGCAGATATACAAGCAGAATTCGATACGGAGGACCATCGCCGTCAACGTGTATTTACGGCATATCTTTCCGAACGACGACATCTCCTAAAGTGTGTTGAGCTTTTGCTATCTGCATTTGTGAGCTATACGAAGGCAATCCCAGAAAATAGCAATAGCAAGGGTAAAGGTGTTCGCGCAGCTCTCACGTGGCTAGAGAGCTACGGACAAGCATTGGCAACAGAGGTTGGACAACTTGATGAATTTGTCCTACAATGTTTTAAAGCTATCGAGAAAACCCTCCGAAACATTAGTTCTGGAAGTGGGTGGCCAGCTCTCGAGATCCAATGGATCCGAAACCAACTAACAGAGGCGACTCATACGATGGAGATAGTATTCCAAACTGTTTCACTCATCGAGGAAGTTTCATCTTCGGACGTCGTTCTTGAATGGCTCACGTTTATGAGGTCGTATGACTTCCTTGATGGTTTCGATCCGGTATGGGCTCATGAAAATGCTCTGCGCTGTGTGGAGATCGTTGACCGGCTTGCTAATTGTTCTTCATAGGAAGAGCCATCAATTCAGATTTTACTGCCTCCATTACGATGTGCCGCTTCGATGGTCTCTCTTTGCATCCTAAATGTGGGCAGTGCTCTTGATTTTCTCTACGAATACGACCCACGAACGAGTGGGGCGCTAATATCATCCGATTCTTCAACGAAGTCTCGGTTCTTACTTAATACTAACACACTTGTCGCAATCCATCAAATCCTTGTTGATGCGGCTGACAAACGATGTGTCGCCGCTGGTCCCGTTCTGGTGGCGTGGTCATTGATTCTGAAGACGCTCCATGGGCGGGTTGACGCTAACACGGCTGCTCAAATTGATGAACGCGAATCGAGGATCTTCGATCATGAATCTTCAATTGCTACGGATGCCACTTTAGCCTCTGACCCATACGAAAGCGTGGTCAAGGATATCATGAAAACCGAAACCCCAAACGAAAACCCAATCAAAAACCCAATCGAATACTTGATTCTTACGGCTACCGACGACTGTCGTGCCCTTGAAAGCCTCAATGAATTCGCATTACGGCTCGGCAGCACCTCAGAAGCTTTCTTTTCCAGGAGGACCGGTGGAATGATGCGTATCCTCATACTAGATCTCATGAAATGTAGCAGGATTAGTGGACTCGAATACCAGGCTGAAGTTCTGGAGCCGCTACTTTCCTCGCTTTCTGGTGGTCAGAACTATTGGGACCTCGTAAACTCCAAGGAGTTGAACTGTGCTTTTGATCCTGTAGCAACCTTCTTAGAGGACCCGGAGTTGCTTGCAACATTTCTCGAACCTGCAAGGTCCCGATATCCATACGAGTCTCTGCCATTCCTTCGAATCATTCACGCCATTTCAACATGTTCGTCGTGTTTGAGCAAACCCAAATCCGCCCTCACTATCTTGGAAGCCATACAAACCTTCACTTACCAGCTACCTGACGGGTTTGTTGACTATGAGACAACGCAGGAAGAAGATAATAACAACAATGTTCTTTTGAAGAGAGCAGTGAATCTTTTTGCGCCACGACCAAGGTCGATGCCTTCAAGCCGTTCATCAGCTCTGACATTGGTGGACAAGGACTTCTGTGGTAAGACAGCCCACCAATTTCCCCAGCCAATGAGACACGGCAGCTCCCTTAATCCATTGTTTTCTTTTCCCAACGTGCTCCGTCGATGATACCTAATAGTTGTGGAGGTATTTCAAAGCTAATTATCCGTCTTCATAGTTTCTGCGGGGACGCTTGGCCGTATGCTTTCGGATTCACCTAGAATAGTATTTTGGTTCCACCAATACTCTGGTTTAAAGTATTTTGGGAAACTGTTAGAGACTTTCCTAACAGCCAGCGACTTAGTAGATGCCACAACAAATTTCGGCATTGATCGAGATTCGACCGTCGAGGTCATCGATATTCTCGCCAGCCTCCTTTTAAGCACCTCAAACTCAAGCGTGACCAATGCCAATTTCAGAGATGATGCTCGGCACGTCCTGGAATCAGCAAGCTCGGGATTAGACCGCAATCGCGATATCATTACTGTGATCTTTGATATTTTCGAAGAAGAGCTCCAGAGACAATCAAATGTATCTGGATCTGATGTGCCTTTGGGTGTGCTCGTGAGCTGCGTACATTTTATTCACGCATTGATTCCGATCTCGCCTGACCGAGTGTGGCCTTTGTTATCACGTAGCGGACTTCTTGGAGTCGCTCGTGGGGAAGGCACATTGTCAACAATTGTGGAAGGTGTAGAGCTTGTCTCGGGCCGTTATGATTTTCTCATATCATGTGCTCGCTTGTATGAGGCTCTTGTAGAGGATATTGCCTCGAATGCTATAAGAAGGAGAAGCGGAGTCAAGGCTTCAGCTCGCTTTACTGATCACGAAGAAGTGGGAACTGGTGTACCTGACTTCATACTTTCAAAGATCATCCTCTCATTTAGTCGATACCTAATTGACGTTCTCGAAAGCTCCTTCTCCTGGAAATTTGTCACCGAAAACGATCGCCGTCTATTGACCTGGACTCTATCAACGACGCTCAACAAAGTACTAGAGTACGTTTTTGGCATCGAAGCTGCCGCCGATCCTGTTCAGAATATAGACGATATGTAAGTTTCACAGATCATGAGCAACTTACATGTTGATAACCTATGTGCAGACTTACGACAGAAGTTGTCGACTTTCCCTCGAAATCGGCCGACAAGGCCTCTAAAGCAGCGTCCAAGCTTGCTTCTAGGATCACCGGAATATTGATACCATCTGCATCACATATAGTGGATAGTTTTTTGGCCTCTTCTTCGAATTCCTTGAGGTTCCAGCCTCTCCTAGTCTCGTGTCTAGACGGCCTCAGCACGCCAGAGTCTAACACTTTCTTGAATGAGGCGACCTTATGGAAAGCACAAGTCACTTCCGTTCTAATTTTCTCGAAGACATTATTACGGGTTAGCAATTACCTTAATCGGCCTGTTTCTCAGCTGGAGCACAGCATTTTCAAAATCGCGCCGCTCATTGCTCGTTTGTACGCTGTCGACAAGCTTTATAGAAAAGATGTCGTTGCTCTGTTTGAAGCTTTAATTATAACCGCAAACAACGGCTCAGAGCCTCCGTCACTGCTGGGTCATCTCGGCCAATATGCGGCGAAGAACTTTCTCCGTAAGAACCAAGACCCTAATCATTCGCTATCCAGGGCCCAAAGTGTCGGAAGCCGTACTTTTTCTAGAGCTTTAACCCCGGGAATGTGTCACGGCTCATGAGACCTTGCTGCCTTGCCGTTCTGCCTCAAAGAAAGAAAGCTAACTTCTTCTTCGCAGGCGTCCTTTCTGACTTAGACAGACCACTCACTCGGGATGCAACTGCAACGGCAATATGGCATTTCTTCTCCATGATTGTCAGCAATAAGCAACAATGGTTTGCCAATTACCTGCTCACCGGCAAGACACCTAGAGACGCAGTAGGATCAAAACCTAGCAACGGTGATTCGCCTGCCTTGGACAAGCCACTTCTTACCGTGGCACTGGAAACTCTTTCAAGTATCCAGGATATACCCAACAAGAGTGTAGTTTTACCAATACTTGAATTTGTGTCGCTATCTCAGAATTTCTGGCCCTGGACGGTGTACGAATCGCCCAAACATGGCGGATTTATCAAAGCTATACTGGAATATGTGGGAAGCCTTCCGTAAGTACAAATTCTCAAGCTTCGTGGGACTTTTACTGACTTTGATTTCCTTTAGACCACTACAGCCATCTACAAAATTGGAAGGCTCGATCAATGCCTGTCTTCAAACAAAGGTACTGGCCTATATTGCTGAATTATTAGCGATGCATCTATTCCATTCAAGGCAGACAGGAACACCATCCTCCATGGGAAACCTCTACGATACCTTGCAGCATTACTTCAGGTTTGCTGTAGGAGTCCCGAGTTTGAATTCCTCTCTACATACCCAACTGAAGCGGAACTTCGAGGCACGTTATCCTGGATGCACTCCACAGGATCTGAAACGGACATCTCTGGAAGATCGTCAAGTAGGGAAGGATTATTTCTATGATTTACCACTTGCTGATAAAATGCTCTGCCTTGACCAAGCTTGGACTGGACGAAAGAATGATGGTTTGCGGCTGGAATTTGAGACTGCTAATGTCAACTTGTCCCTTGTTGACGCGCAGATTGTAAGCCAATATACTCCCCAATGCTCAGTTCGAGGCTAACAAATACCAGGCCCTTTTCCACAGCTGGAAGATTCTTGCCATTGAGACCACCTGCACTGACCTTTCCAAAGATGTGAAATTGCAGCAGGCACTAATCAAAACATCAATCGACTGTCTGGTTGCAAATTCACGGAGCCAATATCAAGAAGAGATATTCTCACGACTTTGCCACCAACGCGCTGATTTCGCACTCATACTCACACAACGTTTGATTGAAGCGAAATGCACCGATCCTGGAATGAAACATCTCTTGAAGAAATGTGAGTTTATTCTGGATTTTGGGGCTTCCAAATGCTGACTTTGAGCTTTCAAAAGCTTGGGAGACAATCCGTGAACTACGAGGCACATTCGACCGAGAACTCGCGAAAGAAGATGCGCCATATTACAGGTCCCTACTAAAACTCCTGTTCATCTCAATACGAGCTCACTCACCTAATACTACCGAGGTGAATGCGAACCTTGACGCCTCTGTACGGATGTCACAATCAGCTCCTATTATACCCGTCATCCTCGATGTTATCAAGTACGTTGTTTCGACCGGTTTTCGCCAAATCGCCTCCGCCATCCATGAGAATGCTGCCGGGTCCTCCCCAGAGGATATTGGCCTCATTACTGGTATTTTCCAATCCTGCCTGCGTGTCCCAGGCATCGAACTCTGCCAATCTCAAATCGTGTCCATAATGGCCGCAAACGGCACAGCTCGTGTAGCTACTACTCTCTTTTCCTGGTCTGATAGTCTTGCGGTCGAAGGCGACCCAGTCTATGGCGAGCTCAGCATCCTCTTCCTCCTTGAACTCTCCACCATGCCTCTTATGGCTGAGCAACTAGCCATCGATGGCATACTTGGTCATATCGCCTCTGCAAACATCACTTCCTACATTCGTCGCGGCAATGTTGGTCCTTTCGCCGAAGGCGCCGGTTTACAGCGATGTTACAGTATCTGGCAACGTGGTATCTTACCTCTGCTTCTGAATCTCCTGGATGCAGTGCAGGCCTCGATTGCCGTTGAAGTAGCCCTCTTCCTGAACCAATTTGCTCCCCTTCTGGATCAGTCTTCGAAAGCCCTGGAGGCCCCTGAATCCTCCCGGACAATGTCTCAGGCCCAGACGATATTCATTTCGCTCAGCATGTGCTCAGAGGTTCATTCATTGGCTCTCTTAAACTATATCCTGAACAGCTTTCCCGATTTGGAAGTACCAGACGTCAAGTGGGATGCACCTGCCGTTCTAGAAAATGTCGAATTCTGGCTAGGTGCGCGGGCGATTTTGAGGGAGAAGATTGTCCCAATGGGAGTGAGGGATTCCGAACTCGCGAAGCAAAAACACGGTACATTGTCGTACGGTGCCATTACCCGATTAGAAGAGCGTATAGTGGATGAGTTGATCGGAATCCGCGATATTCTAGGTGCGGAGCCCTGAATGTTTGTAAGAATATGAGACTTTTTAGGCGTTTCTGGGTAGATGATGAAAAGTATCCGGATCGGAAATTAGATACCATGCATGAATGTAAAGATTTCGAAGGAATCTGCTAGGCAGAAGGTTTTAAGTTTTGTGGTAGTTTCCTTTGCTACATACACAGGTATCATCCTCAACCAAGAATCATCTCCCTCCACTCATCCGAATCCAAGCGGAACGCAGCCCTACAAACCTTCCCCAGCCCAACTCGCTGGTAAAGCCCCTTCTCAGGATAGTACCTCACAAGCAGGACGAAGAACAAATCCCACGTACTCTCGTGTCTCTCTTTCGGGATATAATAAGTCCAAATAGGACACTCATCTTCCGTGAAGGCCTTCGCCTGAAAGAGCCACGAATTCACACATTGTATCTCCATTCTTCTCCTTCTCTTTAATTCATTCATTGTCAACAATTATGGAACCGCACCAGTCCCCTACTCCGTCAGCTATGTCGCATCTACAGAGTCCCTCCCAGTGCAGAGAATAATACACTAATATAATACCATATTGCGTATTGCAGCAATATAATATAGCAAATCCTATATTGCGCCAATATAATATAACGCTTTTCATATTGCAT
>QGML01000813.1:0-13147 GCA_007825375.1 Lachnellula willkommii | reverse complement strand
CTAGGTGGGAGAAGCCAGGGGGGATCGCCGATTACTCTAGAGTAAGCGAGAAAAGACAGCTATAGGTACCTAGGAAGAGTACTTGAGATAGCTTGGAAGCTACCCAGGTACCTTGCCTTAGACACGGAGTACTTGTTTAGATAGCTTGGAAGCTACTTTACCTTAGGAAAGGAGTACTTGTTTAGGTAGCTTGGGTTTTGGCTTTGGTGGCTGGATGACATGCAGAACGTGGCCGCCCCATACTTTTGTCCTGGACTAATGTAGACACGGAGCACTTGTTTAGATAGCTTGGAAGCTACTTTACCTTAGGAAAGGAGTACTTGTCTAGGTAGCTTGGAAGCTACTTTACCTTACAAACGGCGTACTTGTTTAGATAGCTTGGGTTTTGGCTTTGGTGGCTGAATGTCATGCAGAACGTGGCCGCCCCATACTTTTGTCCTGCACTAGTGAAAAGCTGCGGACCTTACGGAGGGTGGCTACTCTACTTTGGGAAGAACTGGTGGCCTGAGCTTCAGCCGCGTGTTTTTCCAAACTAAGATACCTAGGTACCTCTAGGCGTTTGGATTTATCAGACTAGAAATTTTGATGGATTGCGAGAACGTGGATGCGATGCCCCGCCCCCGCCTTTGGAAAACTCGTGGCTCGAAGCGTGGTTCTGGTTCCTACTGTAAAAAGATGAATTGATCAACCTAGGGAAGCAGCAAGAAGCAAACAGCTTCGATTCGGAATGTGGCTGTGGCTGCTACCTAGGACTTACAAGGTGGAAAGCCATGGCTACCTCCCTACACGCCTCCAACGACCTTTTTCTACTGGAAACAAGGCTTTGAGTTTGTGCTACTGCTATGAGGCGTTCGTAGTTATGAAGAAGTTTTTATTCCCGTTTGTTGATTATGGAGAGGATGGTTGGATGGTTGGATGCGGGGAGGAATGGTTAGCATGAAACTATTAGGATGTTTCAGTTTTGACGTGTGGCTTTTTTTTTCTTGGGCGGTGGAAAGGTGGTGGGTGCTACCCGTTGGCCTGCGGTTAAGAGGCTACTCCGCGCGCTCCGGACATAGAGCGCGGGCTCGGGGGAAGCACTAAAAGAGTGGCATTCGATCCCGATTTAACCTATGGCAGGATGGACTATACGGAGGTACTAAGTGATAATTCGCAGACAATACGAAGTAGATGCCGCCTTTTGGGCCTCGCTTATGAGAGGGTCTGGACTCTAGTAGCGAGCTTCTTCATCGTCGATCCGTTTAGTTCGCGCTCAATCGCCTCATTTAACTGTTCGTAGTTAAGGTAAATATCAATGCTTTCGGTACTTCTCTGCTAGCCATGGAACGAACATCCATCGTTCGGATTCAAGTCGAATCTGCACACCGTGATGAATGATCCTCTTAGAATCATGTTTCTACCTTCTGGTGATGGCATGTTTCTTAATCGCTCTGACCGCTTGGATGGTTCTTTCTCTTAATGAAGTTATGAATCATCCTTACTCCGTCTGTAGGTTTCTGCAATATGTCGAACCTCCTTGAGGTCTATCAGATTCCACGTTTGAGTCCTCGACTGCAATTATATTCAATCCCAGCTCATGGAGCCAATTCAAAGCATGGTTCGGGTGCTACTTCAAGTGACTGGCAGTCGATTTGCAATCTTTCCCTTGTCTGTTATCGAATTCGTGCCGATGCATCGAGGAATTCAAAAGGCCAAAGGAATACCAATACACCCAACTTCCACCCCCATCAGACGAACAGAAAGTCAATGGCAAAGTAACAAGGTCGAAGACCCAAGGCATGATCCGTCTTCTGGCCATCGAAACTCTTCCTGCTGCAAGCCCACCGCTCCTAAAGGGGACTGGAAGTCGCCACCACACAATTGCGGGCGAAGCCCAAGCAGCGCGGACGAATAAATGGCGGCATTCCCATCAATCCCAGAGATCGAAGACCCAAAGAGCCTCCGGACGTCCCAGGTTTGCCCATGTGCCGCATGGACATGTATTCAAAAGACCAGGCCCCTTCGTACAGTGCACTGTCTTGGTTTCAGGGCGATAATAGAGCACCAAAATCAAAGCCGGTCGGGATATGGTCAGTTCGGAAAGGCAGCATATCGAGGCTCGCTTTCGAGATCAAATTCACGGAATAGCTCGATGAAGCTCTGAAACATCCCGGGACGGATATGAGGAGACAGTCGCGTGGGTGACGCGCTAAGTTTGAACCAAAAGGATAAGAGAGGGCGAGAGAAATGACGACGATGGACTTCATCTTTCAGAATGTGATCTTGTCTCTATCTGGTCGGGAGTACATGAAGACGACAGCTCACCTCCGGCCTTTATCCAGAGAATACTCGCTCTCTAGAGCTTCGATAATGTTAAAAATCGGGAGCACTTACAAGTTTGCCTAATGCACAGGGACTGGTTTACTGGACGCGGGTGCGTACAGGAGGTTGCTTTTGCCGAAAGGCAGTTCTCTCCTAGTTGTATCGAGCGAGATAAAATGACCGGGTTTCGCGGACGGTATGTTACTCTTGGAAGAGCGGATTGAGGACATACTGCGTCTTTCACTCGCCATGATCTCCAGAGATGAGAGGCCACAGTATAGGACCCGCGCCTGGAGTCCAAGTTCTTGTGGGAATGCTAAACCACTTTTTCCGGGAACGAGAATCCGTGGAACTGGAACGGCTTGCAGATTGAAACTTTGTTATGCACACTGTCAATGTCATCTTATGATGTGTCTGTTCCGACGCATGCTGTGTATGCGCTCATCAAGCCAGGGAGGGGGAGGGATACTTGGACCATGCGCCAACGTAAGTAAGGATGTGGAACCAAATTACGAACTCACCACCATTGAAGTCTACAAAGACTTCATTGAAAAAGTTTTTAAGAAGTCAAAGTCGTTGTTGAATATCGTGAGTCATTGAACTTCCCCACCGATCCCGAGCTTTGCATACCTCACTTCCCCCCTCTTTCGTTTTTCCACTACCTTGCTTTGAAGTTTCCGCTTGCTACATTGCCTATATTTGTCGAATAAATCATACTAATAGTTCTTCATCCAGATATGTATACCTTGGGCGCCCCTTCTGTCGTACGACGACCTGGAGTACGAAGTACGATCTTCCGTCCTGGATTGTCCCGATTACCAGGCGAGCTTCTGATCGGCCGAAAGACAATCAACTGACAACTCAGCCGAGTCAACGCAGATTTCCTGGTTGGACAGCTTGGCATAAAACCGTACAATGCAGGCGGTGATTACTCGCATATCACCCGCCAAAATCACTTGGATCGTATGATCAGCGGAGAAACCCACCTCCCCTCATGGTTAAAGGTTGCATCATTGGAAATCGGGCCAGCAATGGCTTCATACAGAACTTATGGCTAAAAACGTCTTGCGCTTCTATCGAGAAGCTGACTTCCTCCCCCGTTATCTGCTACGTCACTACACGTATACTCCGTATATACGTAAGTTAAGGTCCAATGCTCCCCCGCATATGAAAGCAAAGATCATTACCCCAGAAGATGTATTTCCCAATTCCGATATTTGTATGTACGGAGTAATAACCCAATATCCCATACTTTACTGCAGTTTGGCTTTGGAGAAGTTACTCCTGTAGGTAGGGAGTATAAGTGGGGTTCTCAGGGGTTTACTCCGTACGTACTGTACCTAGGTATGAATGGCCCCGATGCACCAATTAGAGAACGTGCAAGGAGCCACCGTCGGGCGATCTGCAAACTCGTGCCCAGCCTCATCGGACCTCGTGCTAATGTGGGGGTTCCCCATCGGGCTGACTTGAGAGATCCGGAGTACAAGGTATCCACCTTTTTACGGAGTAGGTAGGTAGGTAGTGTCCGCGACAAGATCAAGTTGCATGTTTGTGGGGTAATTGGAGGCTTGGTTCCATACGGGGTGCGTAGTGCCCCATGTGCAATGTTTGGGGTTAGGATACACGGCAGTTGTAACTGGTTGCTTCATCTTCTCGAGACTCGATACATACCTAGGTATAGGTACTCAAGGTATTTATTCTTCAGCGTGCCCCGGTAAGTGCGGAGGTAGACAGGCAGGCAGACCCTACTCATCCATCCTCTCTCTCACTCATCCGTCTACATCCAACTACCTACCCACCTACCTACCTACCTACCTATACCCTCCCCCTCCTGCCATCATCATCATCATCATGGTCAGCTGGTCCGCACCAAAGAATATCCAGTACTGGGGCGCAGCATGCGGCACCCTTAGTTCTGTCCTGTTCTTCTTCTCTCTCGTAGCGGCGCATCAACTGCCGCCCATCAAGCCATGGTTCACCCCCGAGCAGACGACCGAATACTGGAGGAAACATGAATCAGGCGCCAAAGCCGGCGTGGCAATCATGCTCCTGTCCGCCGTATTCTACCTCCCCTTCACCGCCACCCTCGCCATCCAGACCTCGCGTATCCCCCGCATCCACGCCGTCGTACCCGCTCTGCAACTGGCCTGCGGCGCCTCGGGAGTCTTCACCTATGTCATCCCGGCCCTCGTCCTAGCCGTGATCCCGTACCGTCTGGAGCGCAACCCCGAAATCACCCAGATGCTCACCGACGCCTTCTACTTCCAGCTCATCATGCCCTGGCCTACTTTCATCGTGCAGAACTGGGTCTTCGCCTACGCCATCCTGCGTGACCCCGGGCCGCGAACCATCTTCCCCCGAGGCATGGCCTTCTTCAACATCCTAGCGCCCATCTTCTATCTCCCCGGAAACGCCATGCATACGGCGAAGACGGGCCCGCTGGCGTGGAATGGCGTCCTCGGGTTCTGGTTCATCGGACTGGTCTTCTGCGGCCAGCTCATCGCCGATTCCATCTGTCTGTGCTTTGCCATCCGGTCTGAGGGCGAAGAGGATATGCTGCTCAACCTAGGCCCGAAGAAGATCGACCAGTTAGATATGGCTAGCTCTCCGGAAAACGGCAACGGGGTATAATTGGGCCCTCTTGACAACAGGACCCCTACACCAGTCTCTCCACATATACCTATGTCTTGCCACTGATGGATGGTCGGGGTTTTAATTGTACCCTAGCACCGAGACAAGGTTCAGAGCAGATGTTCTTCCAGGCTGGTGTAGGCTTGAGAGTAATGGGCATTTACGACCGGCTGGTATGACGTTCACCCAGCAAAGGGCTTCTGCTGGGATTGGAACCCTTTCGTTCTGTTGGGGGGCGGGAGAGGGCGGGGGGTGTGCTTGATCAGCAAGAAGTCGGGCGTTCAAACTTGGGCATTATCTTCGAGCCAGGTTGTTGGTGGATGAGCGTTTGGCATTTTCAGTTGGCGGGGCTACCGACATCTAATGTAGCACCGTTTACACACTTATGTAGGAAATGTTATGGGGTACGGTAGTACGGTAGTCATATCGTCAAATCTAACAGCACCTATAAAGTTGTTTATATAGAGTGAGAATACAGCCGAGTGAAGATTTTTAACGGAGTACATCCTGAGGGGTGAGGTGAGGGTGAGGTACAGTACGTGGTCCGTGCCTTACAGTAGCTTAGAATACCCGCGCCCGCGTTTATAGAATCAACACTTCATAACTCCTCAATTATGGCTTGAACAAGGTAGCTTGACAGAGAGCTCGTATGAGTAAGTCGTCCGATACAAACTCCAGGTTCTAAAGAATATCCCAGCCCAAGGAGACGCGACTTCTTCAAGGATTGCGACGATAATCGCCCCGCAAAATCCATGGCGCAAGACCGCGATACAGGTTATAAATGGCTACTCGTACGCCAACGCAATAAACTCGGGGAAGACGACGCATGCCCGAGGACTCGCCTGAAGTCGTAGATCTGCTGAGTGAGTAACTTGTACCAACCATTCCCCATTCCCAATACCCAACCCTACGCCCAAATTCCCAAGAGCAAGATGAATCGGTGCTCGTTCCCTACCTAGCAGAAATACAGCACTTGTTAGACCAGTTTCTTCCTATCCGTCGAAAATATGACCACTAGCGACTCTCTCTCCCAGAAAGTCCAGATTCTTGAGCAGCGCCTGCGGCGCATCCCAGATCTCGATCGACTTCCTCATCGTCGCGCGGAGGACCTCCACTTCGGTCTGCACGAGGTCCTGATCCATCTGCGACGCGTCCAAGGTCTTCTGGACGAGTTTGACGGATGCGGCGAGTGCAATGACGTTAACGTTGAAGGAGTTTGTGTAGAGAACCTGTTCTTCGGCGCTGCGGGAGACGATGTCGACAATGTTGTCCGCGGCGTCGATGCAGCTCCGTACGCCTTGCAAGCCCCCGGTGGGGTATTGCAGGCGCGGAGTGGTGATCGGTGGGATCTGGTCATTGTGCAGCGCCAGGCCGGCCTCGACTTCCTGGATGGCGAGGAAGTGGTGGGCCATGTAGCGCGCCATCTCGATCATCATGGCAATGTTGTAGATGGCCGAGTGCTGCTGGCGGATGTGGCGCATGGAGCAGGGCTGCGGGGATGTGAACGTCAGGGGTCCATTGAGTTTCAGCGACTCGGGGAGGGCTGTTTTCAGGCCCTGTAGTTCCTTGATCAGGTTTACGACTTCGATGGGCGTCTGCGTTGTCTGTCTTGCGTCGAGCGCCTTTTCGCTGTTGCCTTTAACGAAGGCGAAGTATTTGTCCTTGTTGACGAGCCACAGAGCGCCTTTGTAGTTGGACTGCGACTGGGCGTTGCGCATGAGTGTGATGGCTATGATCAACCAACCCAGCGGGCTCTCATTCCCTATCTCCTGCATGGTGTTCATCAGTTTGAAGACATTTGAGCTCAGGAATACGCTGTTCTGGTGCCGGTTTTGGAACCACATTTCGTCTGAGACGGGCAGGAGGGTCTGGACTTCACTCGTTCTTAAGCTGCCCGGGCATCGTCGGATGGAGCTTGAATAGGAGTCCATCTCCCATATTGCCCACCATGCCCGCCGCGCTTCTTCGTCCTGCGACCACTGGCTGAGATCAGGTGGCTCCTGTCCTAGTCCGTCCGGGTAGAGTTCGAAGTCTATCAAATGCAAATTTGATTCATATGCCAGCTGAATGCAGAGACCAAGGGATCTGCATGCCTTTCCGTACATTCCGTGCGTCATGGAATATGAAGTGTTGATTATACAGGCTTGCAAGAGGCAAAGGGGTGGCGTGTCCTCTTCATACTCTCTCATGGCATCAGCGAAAAGTCGGATTGCAAGATTGTGTAGTTTCTGCGGATCTGGGGCGTCCGGGGGATCCTTGTCGCCTAGTTCACTTGCTCCATGATACTCATGCCATCGACTCGCGCGGCCTGGTGGCCATCGTTGTTGCTCGATCCGCGCGGCGTAGGAACATACGGATGCCAGCAACGCTTTCAGATGGAGAGGCTGCTGTATGGAATTCAGTTTGTCCTTGAAGGACGGTTTGTGGAATAGCGATAAGACCATGACGTGGGACAGGTAAAGATCAATCCTGCCATTTCTACCTGTTAACGAGCATTCGAAGGCCTTGATCAACCCGCCAGCATGTAAACGTCCAATTCATGCAACCATTCCTCAGTTCCGAGAAGACTCACAGATGTAAAAGGGTGGCCGATGAAATCTTCATCTCAATGCTTATTTTATGCAACAGTCGATCGAAATTAGGTGTTCTCAGATTGGCCGTTTCCATTCTGCTAACTTTCAGGGTTCGCAAGTTTTCATGTACGGGATGAACCAGCGCACTCAAGCCTGCCGCACGACAATTGCTCGATTCGTGGGAAGCCAGCGGAAAGAACATTTGCGGGGACCAAGATGAAGGTGAGCCCATATAAGTGGTCGTCGTGTCCCAATAGTCACCGGCAGTCTCCAATTGTCCAAGAGGAGGCGCCAAATACTGTGACGACGGCATTTCAAAACCATGCAGATGTTGGAGTGGCTGGGTGTTGTTATTGTTGGGCAGATGGTTTCTAGAAGACTCGGCCCCAAAAAGCTCGTCGAGACTTCCCGCTTGCTCTGAGAACCAGTTTACGTCGGTCGAGGGTAGTGCTTGACTCCACGTAGGCCCTAGCCGCCCCACGCAACATCATCAGGTTTGTATTCGACACGTTCACGTGGAAAACCCGCAAGGAAGCAGGTACTACTACGACTACGACGTACCTTCTTTGGGCCCCGGCTTAAGACGTTCGACGGGGAAGACGCACTGCTGAGAGAGGCGGGCACAAGTACCGCATTGTGGATGTTTCTTATCGCTGAAGCAGTGTGTTAGGAGTCATCTGGAGTTATGTATTTGGTGTTAATCTCTCGACGGAACGTACCACTTGGACTTGCGCCTGCCGATGGTGGTAAGTAAGCATGGAAACTCGGATGGGATGGTGGTCAGTAGGTAGGTAGGTAAGCATGACAACTCGGGTGAAGAATGCTCGTGGAAAGCATAAACAAGAAACCTACCTTCGGCATGATTCACAGGCCAGCTGAGATAGGCTGGGGCGTACATGGGTGTCCATACCTAGGTAGATACCTGAGGTAGATCTGAGCACAGAGAATCGGTAAGGACCTTGGGTAAGGAGATCAGATCAGAGGTGTCGGTGTCAATGGAGTTCGATGCAGTACAGGGCAGCGACACGCCTTAAGTACAAGGAAGAAAACAAAACAACACAGGGCGACCCCGCAATCTTACTTACCTTAGCTCTCCCGAATCTTGGGGTAAAATACTGGGGTACAGCCTTCGGGTGGGAAAGTGTGGGGAATAGCCATCTCCCGTTCCGATACAAATACCCGCGACAGGGCTATTCCTGATTCGTACACCAGTACAAGGTGCGAAGTTCACTGTTCATGCAGAGTAGGTAGGTAACGTATGTCTATGAGAGGGTGCATCTCGAGATACAGCCATGTCCTACTTTGGCGCTTCACATGTAATCTTATTGTCGGGCAGGATGTACTGTACGCATGATATGTTTGAAAAGAAAATCCAAGTTGCAGAACTGACTGTCTTTTGTTTGTTTAAAGGGCTATACATGAACTCGCATCACACTGATATCACCAGTCACATGCCCGTTCCACTTTCTCCATGAACCCTGGAAGCTGAACCTCCTCTCGTCTCGAGGACTCACTTTCAATCTGTTCATGCCAAGACAAATCCACTCAGCCCTTCGGTCAGAGAAGTGTTGATCTGTTGAATGTACAGTGGCAATCCTCCTAGATAGTTGAGCATTTCCTTCTTTTTCCCCGGAATGTTGGTTCCCATGTACTCGGATCTGGTCAGAGGCAACAAGGTCTGATCGCCAATAAACTGAACTTGCTTCGCCCAGTTTGTCTCGGCTTGCCTCGTCGCTTCCAAGTTTGTGCATTTCTGATCCCTTACGTGCTTCAGAGCTTTTACGATCCAACTGCCCTGGAGTTCAGCGCAAGTTGGCCCGTTACAGAAACTTGTTGGGGCCTGTGGTCCATAGTGGAAGATGAGATTCGGGAATCCGGCAGTGGCGAAGCCAAGGTGAGTTTGGACGCCGCCTTCCCATTTCTGCGCGAGGGACAACGCATCCTTCCCCTTGATGTCAATCGCAAGGATACCGCCAGTCACGGAGTCAAAGCCTGTGGCCAAGACTAGCACATCGAGCTGGTAGAATGTACCATCAGCAACCCGCAATCCCTCCGGGGTGACCTCTGCAATCGCATTCGAGTTGGTATCCACCAAGCTGACGTTGTCACGGTTGTACACTTCGTAATAGCTCTGTTCGAGCGTAGCACGTTTGGTTCCAAAGTAGTAAGGAGCTTTCTCTGGGGCCAAGATCTCGGCAGCTGCTGGATTTTTAATCCGCTGAATGACTTTGCTCCTCCAAAACTTGTAGGCGTGGTCGCTGGCGACGGGGTTCGTAATGGTGTCCCGATACGTAAACAGCCAGAAGCCTGCGCCTCCCTTTGCCCAGAGGTCCTCATAGAAGCGTTCGCGCTCTTCGTCCGAGACCTCCAGCGCTGATTGCGGACTGAACTCGTCCTCCAGGCCCGAGAAGGTTGTGTTGCGGTGCGCGTAGACTGCCTTGCTCTGCTGCTTCTTTGCTGCATCGATCTTTTCCTGTCGCATCGGCAGCGCATAGGTCGGGCTCCGCTGAAATACCACGAGATCTTTGACATCTCCAGCGATGTCTTGAATGACTTGGATTCCACTAGCGCCGGTTCCAATCACGCCAACTCGCTTTCCTTGGAAGTCAAAGCCCTCTCTTGGCCATTTTGAAGTATGTGCTTGGGTCTGAAATGTTTCCAAACCTTTGATGTCCGGAATCAATGGCTTTGCAGCGAAACCAGTGGCTAAAACGACGAACCTCGTCTCGAAAGTGTCGGACTTGGCAGAGACGTTCCAGACTCCTTTTTGCTCATCATAGTGCAACTTTTCAACGCGGCTGTTAAACCTGATGTCCTTCTTGAGATGCAGTTTTGAATCCACGTGCTGAAAGTACCGCTGTATTTCTTCGACTCCTGGAAATCTCTCGGTCCAGTTCCAGTCGCTCCAGATGGACTCGTCGGAAAACTCGTACAGGGGCACTCTAGTATCGGTGCGTGCACCGTTATACGTGTTCCAGTACCATACACCACCAAGATCCGGAGCCTCTTCAAGGAGCAATGTCTTGAAGCCTTCGTTTCTCAGTTCGTTGAGTATATAACATCCACCAAACCCGGCACCAACGACGATCACGTCGTACTGGGGTTCCTGGCTTGCCATGGTAGTGGTAGTATTGCTGTTGAGATTCTTTCTTTCTGTTCCATTTTGACTTTGACATTCTCAAGCCCTTGATCTTATATTATAACCAGCCCTATTCAGATATATTCTCTGCGAAGTGGTGTAGTGCGTCGGGGTCGGGTTATTTATGTTCAGATACGGCCTAGTCTGTGAGAGTGTCAGGTCTACCGGTATTACAGTTTGTGGGGGTATTTATGTTACCTGTGGGGTATGAGGCAGGTCAAAACGCCGATTTTGCCGTCGTACCAAGGTCCGAGTAATAAGAGTACTGTACCGATTGGAGCGGCAGTCTCGGGTCGGCCCAAATATGTCATCAATCCGACGAATCAAAGCATGGATCGGGCTAATTTTAATGTACTCCGGAGTAAATACGGAGGTAATGTTACACTGTATAATTACGAAGTATTCCGTAAAAGATGACCCGACGAATCCATGTTCCGGCAGTCCAGGCCGATGCAACTCCCCCTCCCTTTGTACTTTACCGAGGAGTACTTAAAACTACTTTCCTTGGATTTCATTCTTCAAAAAAACATCAGTCGCACTCTAGCAAATCACCATTACAACCCAAACGAACCCGCAGCAGCACAGTAAAAGCAGGACTCTAGCTGTCATGTCTTCGAGAAACAGCGGCCTTATTTACCTGCTAGGCGCTTGGGCTGTTGTTACTACCTATCATGTGTATATAGTAACAATCACGGGTGGCCTCTTGGGAGATCTCTTCAATGCCAGCAAGCAGACTCCTCGGCTCTGGCCGGGCACACTAGTTGTGATGAGAGACACCATTCTCGGCATCCGGGGGGTCGACTGGCATCTGAATAACCTGATTTCCTTCTGGACGCCCATCATCTTCCGCCAAGGCGAGGCTTTGAACGCCTTCACGCCATTTTTCATGCTTCAGTGGGTTTCGGCTTTTGCTTTCCTGAACCTGGAATGCTTGCGTGAGGGGAACAGAGGACTCGCGGTGGGGAGGTAAGCACGTCGAACCCAACTCCTTTTCAGAAAATGCCAGCCTTCTAAACGTATGGACAGCTTTCTTGCTCTCGGTGGCACCGTGCAGATGATTGGAATGGGCCCTTTGGTTGCATTATACTTTCTCTGGCATGCGAGAACGTCGCCGACTGCAGACGTGAAGAAGGTCCGCGACGCATCTGCGGTTCTCGTTCCAACCGCTGCCCTGAAGGCATTACCGTACTCCCTTATCATCGGCTTCGTCCTCCCAACAATCCCTTGGATGTTACCGACGCCCTCGGTTATTTCCCCCGAGGCAATACACCTACTCCAGGTAGTATGGCAACCGTTCCCTCTCTATATGGTCGGATTCCAGAGACTCTTCGAAAGCTTTTGGAATGTCAGCGAAGCATCGGTTCCAAAAAAACGCTTCAAGGCCTACATATCTCACGTCTCAAGCGTCTATAGCCTGATTCTAGGTATTTGTGTGGTGTCTCAAGTCTCAACAGTTTGCTATATCATCTCTACTAGCAATCTATCCCTCCAGGAAGTCTTTCTTCCTCCCTTTACATCTCCAAGCTGGACAATGAGTAGTGCAGCACAGGGCGTCCACGTCTTCCTTCTATGGGACTACTACGGGACGGGAGTAGCAGCATTGGTATGGGCGCTGTCGCTCTGGAAATCGGCCTATACGGCCACGAAACCACGCTCAGGTGTTCCTTGGGCACAAGCCGTGACCAGACTCTCGGTATTCACGTTACTAGGAGGACCGGTTGCCGCAGCTACCGATTTGTTATGGGAGCGTGATGCTCTTCTGAGCCAGGGGCTGGAGAAAGAGGGATAAGCTAGATGTCTTGGAGGCTGGAGCAATAGAGCTCGCTAATCCGACCCTGAGCTTGTTACGCGGTGTAGGTCTAGATATAAAGTGTTTCAATCGTTGTCATCCCTGCTTCGCAATAAGTGATCTGCCGTCACATACGGTATCATCCGTCAGCAGCAGCTCCTCTGCTCCTGCAAGTGCGTTTAGCAGAAGTTTAGAGGGGGGAAGAGGAAAAGAAGGGCAATCTCTGAAGCGAAGAGGTTCTTCCAAGCAACTCCTGCATACTCCGTAGGTAGACAAACCTGCTCTGCAATTCCTCACAATCAGACGAGTTCAGTGTGACTTGGGAACGGAGTTTCGCGACAAAGTAAGAGACTAAGAGTGGAAGGTTTGACCTTAATTAGCTTGTGGCAGCAGAGTCCCAATCGAAAGAGCGATAGCGTATGCATATGTCTCAGCTACGGCTGCAGTGTACATGTTCCGGTATTCGTGCATGGGCGAGAGTCTAGAGAAAAGTTATAGCCTATAGGTCTTCGTTCATTGAGGGTGCTACTTTATGCATGGTATTGTGAATGGGGATTGCTGGAGGAGCCCGCTGCCCGACTTACTAACGCAACCCGAAATTAATTAAACTGAGAAAGTCGATCTTGGGAATGAGAGGTTTGGGGTTATCTGTTAGATGAGCACTCGAGCACTCATATTAGAGGCTGCGGGAGAAGGGGTTGAGGCCTTGGTGGC
>QGML01000812.1:0-13172 GCA_007825375.1 Lachnellula willkommii | reverse complement strand
GAGAAACACCACTCCAGTCAGAACCCAATGATCCCATTCGCCAATCCCCTTTCTTTCTTTTCCCTCCCCTTCCTTTTCCCGCACGAAGACAAAAAAAAACAGAGACCACGCCTGGTGACGCTACAGTACAGTATCGGAACACGACGCCATGCCCCTTTTCATTCCTCGGATATCTCCCATCCAAGCCAACCAAACCAAACAACCCCTCAAAATTCTACCTCCGTAGTCTGCCGCCGCGCGCCGGCTTTTACCGTGAGCGAGTTACAATGAATCATCCACGACTTGTCAGTTCTCATGATATCATAATCGCTTAAAAGTTTCATGCTCTCTATCTGTTATTGGTACTAGATGCATCTTTCCTTTCCGGTATAAAAGAATAAACGGTACGTACCTATTGCGTGCTGCAGATCACGTTTAGAAAAAGAAACACATCCCCCAATTTCTTCTCTCGTGAACCAGCACACAAAGTCAAAGTCGGCTCGAGGATGCTGTGCAACTGTGCCATACTGTCTAGACAATAATACACAAAAGTATTCCCTGGATGCATGCTGTGAGACTTTTGAGCCTACAACTAAAGTATATGCTGCATGAGCGTAACATCCCACCCTGTTCAACACCATCAGAGCACCGCCACAGAACAGCTTGATGGGGACAGGCAGTCTTCCAACACCAACGACACACTTCACGATTCTTGGATTCTTGATAATTACTTTGTACTTGTGCAAGCCACTTGTTTGCAACCATTGGAAACCGTCTTCAGCCATCGGCGAATTGGTATCACTAAGAACAAGGGAAAGTATAATTCGTTGTATTGTCTCCTTTAGACTATTCGCATAAACCCATCTTACTCTCTGCTGACCCCATTTTGGCTTTTTGGGGGGGCAGACGAGAAACCTGATGTTACAGGAGGCAGTTATCACTATGGACTCCAACATACTCGTACAAAATCCACAACGAAAAAGGAAAAGAGGCGAAGAGACAAAATCAATACCGCCATGCAAATGATGCTAGGTATCTATACACATTATCAGATCCTTCCAGTACAACCCTTTTCGACAGAGCCAGAAAACAAATTCCGAGTCCAGGGGAGATTGCCCGTGCGAAATGCCGGAGACAAAATCGCGAGAAGAGAGTAGGCTACCAGAAAATGAAGGAGCGAAGTGTAGGATGCGGAATAAGACGTTTGATTCTCTGATGAGGGCAAGTCCACAGCCGACGGGGATATTCAGGTGAACACATGGCGAAGCGTGTCCAGAGAGCAAGCTAGGAGATAGACTCGGTACTATCCGATTCAAACTATGTATTTACCAATCAGAACCTGTGATGGGTCCTGTACCTTGGGTATTGGAGTTAAGTCCTCGCTCAATGACTTTCTTGTCGTCTTCTGCTCTCTGGGAAAGGTAGCGCATGTAATCTGCGGCGCCGAGGTGTTCGGGCGATGGCCGAGCGGAGCGTTCGATAGCGCTAAGAGGGCGGTTTTCTGACAATAAGTTGACGGGGTTGAATTGAGCTGGGCTCTCCATAAACTCTCTCGGCAGACCAGATTTCGAAGCGGGGCGCTCAGGCTCACGTTCGGCTCCAGAGACATTGCCGATAGTTGGAGCGAGTGAGGCTGCAGCGGAGCCACGATAGTGAGGAAGATATCCCGTAGCAGTAGCAGATGAGACTTCGCCGGAGAGGACTGGGCCAGACATCGCCATGGTCGTCTGTTTCCTGAGCATGTTTTGTAAGAAGAGGGTTTGTTGGTCAGCACTAGGTAGGAGCGATTAGTTTTGCAATCCATGAAATGTGAAAGAAAGCACCTCTTACTTGCTGAAGCTGGCTACTCGCTCAGCAAAACTACCCTCACAGACTGGCTTTGGCGACAACTGCTTGGTTTGCGGACTCAAGTGGATCTCAACAGTAGAATCGTTACTGCCCTCATCGTTCCTTGCCTCCTCAATCACAGAAAGTCCTCGCTCACTAGCCGCCGGCCCTCCCCAAGAGTCTAACGTGTCAGTATCGTCCTCATCACCTTCAACCTCTTCTCTGAACTCGGGGTTCTTTGGCGTGACAGGTAGATCCGAACGTGATCTGTTCAGATTGACAATAGTCTGTTTGATTGCTGGATGAGCGGACAAATCATCTGTACCATTAGCCGCTCCGCTTGCATTGACAGCTGGGGGGGTGAATGGACCACGGCCATACTCTCGTCGAGGAGGGTACTGTGCTGACCAGTTCGTGTGGTTACCAACTCCGTTGCCAACAAAGGGCTGCATGGGCTGCATGGGCGGCAACAGAATCGGCTGATTCATTTGATGTCGAGCGGACGAAAAAGCTCTGTAGTCTGGAACGCCTGATTCAGGGAACGAGTTTGGCAAGTTCAACTCCTGGAAGTATCCAGCTCCATTGATAGTCGGGTTTCCTCCTGCACTAGCTGTGATAGCACTGGCCTTCACAGGGGACGGCGGATAAAAGTCCTTCCCATCAAACTTTGGCAAGCCATATTGAGGGGAACGAGGCAACTTGCCCCAGTACTTCTGTCGTGCACGAAGCTCTCTCTCGGTGAGTGGTCGGTTATAAACCACATCTGAAGGCTTGACTTCATGGCTTGGGATACCCTGTGGTACAACACCAACTAGATAAGGCGTGGATTGTGAATGGATGGTGGGCGCCATGGTCTGTGGGATGAAATCTGTCTGTCCGTGGAAAGTAAGAGCCCGTGGGAGTTGATAACCGTTCTGAGCCTTGCCTGGGCGTTCATTCATACTGAGAGCCTTTGGAAGACTAGGATGACGTTTCTCCGCCTTATTATTGATAAAGCTACCTGGTGGACCAATGCCCCAGTCTGTAGTTGCTTTAGACATCAGTCGATCCTCAAGTTCTTGTTGAGTCTCAACTTCCTCTGCATAGGAAATAGCAAGAGTCACATCCTGTGGGAACTTGGGCGCTTGTGTGGCGGCAAGTTGAGCTCTCGGCTGGAATGGTGGGGCCTTGGCAGCTGCAGCGCTCAAACGAGACTTGCTTGTCGAACCTGATCGGACTGAGGGTTTTATATCATTGATGTGCACAGCGGGCACCTCCGTTATGGGCGGGTCCTGCTTCTTTTCGCTGTCTTCCGGAGCTGATCCCAAGGTAGGTTTCTTGGCTCGCCGAGCGACATATTGGCTGCTTGAGACAACAGCTGGACTCTTCTCCCGATGTGGTACATGGTGCGTGTGTGTATCAGACAATGCACCCTCTCCACTTGGCTTTCCAGATTTTGCAGCGTTTTCCTGAGCTAGTTGAACCTCGAGCATGGACTCCATTTGCCTCAGTTGGGCCAGGACGATGCCGTGTTGATTTTGCAAAAGCGCAACTTCCATAGGTTGATGAGTGTTTGCCATCTGAGATCTAATGTAATTGGCGTTGGTTTGAAGAACTTGAATCTGGGATTTCATGAAAGTAGATCCCGTGACTGGGCAGAGAGACGCCATGCTTGGTATGTTTTCAGAGTGGAATGGGCCAGCCGGCATCATCATCGGAAACTGGTGTCCAGGTGGCAATGTCATCGGAGTGGGAAAAGGTGCCCAAGGCATCGGAAAGTGAGGTGGAGCGAAGTTTGGGTTTCCAATCATGTTTACTGGAACAGCATTCGGTGGAGGGTATGGGTAGACAACTTGGCCATTGATCATGAATGGCTTCGTCTGGTCAAATTGAGTAGGCGGTGAAATCTTGATTTGCTGTGGGGCATTCTCGTTGGAAGATTTACCGCTTTCGATTGAATTTTGATCATTCCCTACGAAGGTGCCAGGCTGTGGAGAGTGCATTGGTAAGGCCATAGGGTTGATTTGAGGCATGAACCCGTAAGGAGGCAAATAATTAGTTGAAGGAAGAGGGAGAAATCCTTGAGGGAGCAATGTGCTGGGAAGACTGTTTGTTGATTGCTGGCTACTCCTGCAGATTAAGAGTCAGCTTTGTGAAATTGGAAGTTCGCGAGTAATCCTTGATATCTCAGGTTGTAGGAGGAAAATATATATTCAACAGTCCAACTTGGTGCAAATAAGTGAATGGATTGCTCGGGGAGGTGCTCACTCTTGTTCAGATAAAGTGTTTTTTTGGTTAAAATGATGTTCTTCAGCATTCCATTCAAAAGCAGGTGGTGGTGCGGATCTTGTATTGGGGACAATGCGGCCACCAGCTGTGACACGGATATGAGTCGGGGATGTTACCGCCTTGTAAAACTTCTTGAAGTTCTCGGAATGCTGAGCGTCCGGGCCAGACGGTGCCGAATGTGGTTGTGAGGATCGGTCAGAGCTGTTGCGACGACGAAGAGACCACTTCGATGAGTGAGACCGAGAGGCACGACGAGAATGCCCTCCGTGGCCGTCGAACTTTTCTTCCGAGGATTCAAAGCTGTGTTTTGCTAGCTGACGTCTGTTGTTGATATCGGCCAGACTGCTGGACTTGCAAGAGAAGAGCTCCGGTTTGTTCATAGCTTCGTACGGAATCCTAGAAATCGCGTCTATGTTTATGTGAATTAGCTCAAGGCACAACAGAGAGAGGGTGTGGGTGAATAGGGCGCGTACCGATGTCAGGGTGCTTGTTAAGTTTGTCGACGATGCAGGTGACGACTGGGAGCGCTGTTCTTAAATGTAGCAACTCCTCGATGGGGTAGCGGGAAGCAGAGGCTGACGCGATGTAGGCCATGTTGATACACACTCTCTCTTCTCATGTGGAAAACAATGGTCAACGGCGGGACAGAAACTCGGCAATACCACCGTCACCGCTCTCCAGTCGGGAAGCTGCTCTTGAGAAGCCGACGCGTTTGCTGGCTCACGAAAAGGACAGCCCAAAGCCGCAGGATTTCGCTCAAAGAGAATCTTTAGGGGGCTATACCAGAAGTTAGCTTTATCCCGCGCCGTTTTTCATGGTGTCTATGACCAATACAGCACGAGAAGCTTCCCCCAGAGCGGATTGGGGAGGTAGAAGGAATGCCTACCAAGGAAAATTGTTGGCACGTCTGAAAACCAAGACAGGTGAAGTTGGGGGACTTTGGAATGCGAGAAAGCAAAACGAATGCGGGTTGTAGAGGGATTGAAGTTGAAGTTGAAAGTTGAGAGGCGAGGGCGAGGGCGAGGGCAAGAGAAAACGGTTTTGCCTGGAAAGGGAAGGAGCCACACAACCAGATAGACAGACTTAAGCAGCGACGACCGCAATTCTTTTCAAGAAGCTTCACAACAGTCAAGGAACGAAGGAGCGTGTGCTTGAATACCTAGGCAATTTCTTTCAGCGAGTCGTCGTAGGACTTCAATGCCTTCAAACATAATGCTGAAATAATGGTGCGGCACATTACAAACAACAATGGATGAAAGCTGTAGTAGCATGCCACTACTTCTTACCATCTGCAGTCCGCAATGGATTCTTGGGTCTCCTTGCAATCCCATCTCTACCACTTTATCCTCTTCACTCTTCCCGATACTTATCTGTTCTTGTTTATTCCAAGAATATCAGAGAAACTCACATTCTCGACCTTACCCTCATACTGTAGCTCACCATGAATATTCACAGAGGGCGATAGATACACCCGTCGACCTTCAATATCACTGTTGCTGCACCAGTCGCTAAATTGCATGTGCAAACACAAAACTTCCAAATTGTGAACATAGAACATCAAAACATGATATTTAGCACATCTTACAACGGACGACAAGTCTGAATCTTTTGGATATATGTCCCCAAACTCACACCTCTGCTTCATTGGCTCACAACATTTGGCAGCACCTTATCGGCACATTCAGGCACCCTCGCGGACTATGGCGACGAATAGTAACAAATAGAGAATTATATATCATAAAGGGGCCTCTAGGTATTTGGCCTGTAAATTGGTGAGTAACTAAATCCAAGAGAGCATGTTATGGAAAATACTGACCAGCACAGAGAACAGCACATCTCACACCGGAATGTCGACGTGAGCGTTTCCTATTTCCGTCTTTGGACCTAAGCAGCTGCTGCTCTAACCTAAGTAGAGACCTAAGTCCTAAGCACGTTAATTAGTTAGCTAGATTATGCTTAGGGGATCCTTATCTAGCCCCCCTTAGACTTGGTTATAATTTCCCTACTATCTATTTTTAGATTTTTCTAATATCTGCTACCTTAAATATAGCTACCTTATTTAACCTATTAAGGCAGTAATAATTCCCAGCTGTGAGGAACGTATAAGCAGGGTGAAGTAGACGAGCTCTAATCTATGATATTCTCTAGAGATCTAAGTGTGAGAGAGTAGAAACCCTATATATAAACCTTAGTGTAGGGTCTAGAACCCTAGCGCACCCACAAGGTTCTCACCTCACAAGGTCATATTACGTAATATATTACGTGACCTACCTAGCTTCCACATCCTCTGGATCCTAACATAACCCCCCTCTCTAGAACCTGGCCCCCAGGACCTCTATATCGTCGTCGCATAACCTCCGAATGCCCTTAGACCTCCTTCCTACTCCTAGCACAAGCTACTTAGGCTGCAATAAACCCGTAAAACCCTGTGGGCAAAAATGGGAAGCATTCTCCTAGTACGAGGCCTTAGGCTCCCAAAACGCATTGTATCGCTATCGCATATCCTCAAATGCGGCTCTAAATGCAGCTCCAAATAACCTTCAAATATGCTCTTTTTGTCTCCGTATTGCCTTTGATATGTTTCCGACTCTCTGCATTCCTCTACCACCCCCCTCTCTAGGATCTGGTCTGGTCTCCAGATCGCTTAATTAGCTTGTGTTACTATAAAGTTAAGGGTACTTCTCTGTTTTCAGCCTTAAATTCAGCCGCATTTTAAGCCGCAACTGCTCTCTAGCGCATTACTCTTCGCATACTCTCCGTTTCGACTCCGTATACTGCTTACACAAGCTCTCTCTCTCTCTCTCTCTCTCTCTCTCTCTCTCTCTCTCTCTTGCTCTTTCCGCATAATACTTTAGCATAAGGCGTCCCCTAGCTTCCGTATTACACTTCTAGATAGGCATACCTCTCTCTCTCTTAGGCATTATAGCCTGTGGCTAGCTCAAGTGATCTTCCTCATAGCCTCTGCCGGATATCACTCTCACTTGACACTCGCAGCCTCTACCTGTTACTACTAGTATACGCTCTCTCTCTCGTCACATGCTTATAAGCAACTCGGACTATATTCGCATAGCAAAACACTTTTATTCTCGATCGGGCGTAGTTCTCTTTGCAATCCCTAGCTCTTATCGCAATCCCTAGCAAAATAACCTATTCTCTAACACTTAAAACACTTTAATCGAGGGCAGTAGCGCGTAATGTGACCGCTCTACTTATAGTTCCTGCAAGCCTGTGATTAGTTGCTTTTCTTGTCCTAGCCTCTCTCTCTCTTCACTACGCTGCCGGAGGGTTCTCGATGGCGTGATAGTCGTCTAAAAGGGGTTAGGTCGGAAACTATGCGATTGCTATTCTCGATGCGCCTTACTAGCTTAAGCATAGCTTAACGCGTAGTAGGAAGTGTCCCTAGGAATAGAACTTCTTTTTTGACCTCCTAATAAAGACCTATATATAGCTTTCTAGCCCTCACTTTCTTACTATTATCTAGCCTTCTAAGCTCTTCTTCTACTATAGCTAGCTTCCTAGCATAATTGTCTATAGTCTCACTTTCCTCTTATCTATAGGCCTTATATACGCTTATTGCCTCAAATCGCCTAGTCTATAGGTCTCGAATAGAGTTAACTAACCAGCTAGCAAAATTGTCCCATGTGATGCCTGTAGTGCCTCCCTTATACGTATTCTCCTTCTTGTATACGTTCCATATACGTTCTGGTTTCGGCTCGAATGCTAGGACGCAGAAGTTAATTTTGCTTTTATCTATAGGTAAGGTGTAGCCTGCGTCAAGGCGGAAGCGTCGCTTAGCCCCTAAAATAAAGGTTTGAGCTTTGTTAATGGATTCTCCGTAGTATGCAGGCAGGTCCCTAATGCGAGTGCGCCTAGCTTGTCTGTGGCTCCGATTTTTGTCCGAATCGCTATCGTCTTTGCTGCGTTAGCGTTAGCGTGAAGCTAAGCCACTTTGGGTCGGAGAAGCCTACGTTACAGCGTTAGTTGACATCAGATAATAGAGATTTGACACCACTTACAACGTTATGAAGTCATTAAAAAGTCGCATCAAGCAGTCTCTAAGGGTCTATGCTTGCCATATTTAGGTGCAGGGCTGGCATTCGACGCTGGTGGTGAGCCTTGCAAGGTTGCACATGGATTGAAGCCTCGTGTCAGCCACACCCTAAACAGCCACAAGCACGAAGCTTCAGTTCCCATTCAAAGCCAACAGCACGATCAGACTCCCTAGCCTTTCTCACACCTCGCCACCACTCTCTATGCGACATGCGCAAACTTCTCTCTTATCATTCTGATGCATTGACAGTGTCAACCTCTACATCTAATGGCTCCACAAACCGTGGACTATTTCCCGCCAACAGCAGAGCAGAAAGCGAGGGAACTCCAGGCATTCATTGACTCCATCAACCCGAGCGATGTCTGCAGTTTGGCATCCCAGTACAACTACCTGAAGCCTTGTCGACTATTCCAAAAGACCGCCAATGGTAGCTACAACGTCTGTTTTTTTGTTGAGTTTGAAGACGGTGTGAAATGGGTTGTGAGGATTCCCTCGGAGTCTTCTGTCTACAACATCTGGGACAAAGTCCAGAGCGAAGTCACTACTATACGGCAAGCTATCTCCAATCTTGCAACATTGTATATTCGTCGGTTCTAAGTGGGATTCAGATACCTCAATGCCAATACCACGATTCCCGTGCCCCATATTCACGCTTTCGGCCGAGGTGGTTGTGTTAACATGAATAACCCTACGGGACATACATTCATCATTCAAGACTATGTCCCAGGCCAGTCGCTGAACATATCAGCTTTCAGGAAAGAGCCTAGGGAGCGGAGGAAACACTTCTATGTGCAGCTTATCGACATCTTAGCTCAATTACGCCAGCAGGAATTCCACCAAGTTGGCTCCTTGATGCCAGACCCGGACGGCGGAAATACTCCTCTCGTAGGCCCGATGCTCTCTATTCAACTGAACGATTTGCAGCTCGAAAACCGCGACTCCCCTCCTCAGCCGGCCAAGTTCGCTTCCGCTATTGACTTCGCCTTCTATCAGTACCACCTCCTAGCTCAAAATTATAGTCTGCCTGCCGCTAAGATGTCTCAAGAGGTTGCACAACTCGAAATTTTTGGGCTTGAAGATCTGAAGGGAAGACTTTTTAGTCATATTGATCAACGCTGGAATCATGGCCCTTTCGTGTTGACACATGCAGATCTGCGCTGGTCTAATATAATTGTGGATGAGGACTATCGCATTCAAGGCATTATCGATTGGGAATGGTCTAGCATAGTACCTCGACAGTTCTTCCTACCCCCTACCTGGCTAGCAGGTTTTCCTCCTGACTGGGTATCCGAAGTGCATTATAAGATCGAGTACCGGCTGTTCTTCGACGCTCTCAAAGCCGCAACGTCTCAGCCTTCCCGTCAACTTGCCAAAGAGTGGGGTCGGACTCTCCCGACACGGGTCGACTTGCCCATGGCAGTCATTCTCCGACATCACAGCTGTTTTATCAACATGTACTACAGAGGAGTCTTCCCTCGGTTTTATGGTTGCACTCGAGACGACGTCGTCAAACAGTTCTTCGAGCGCGATGGCAAGGATGGCCCATTTACATTAGACACACAACGGAAGTTGGAAACTTCAGAACGGTACAATCAATATTTGGTAGAAAATGGTTTGATGTCGAGTCAATCGTCTAGGTTGCTCCAGAAGTCTGTTAGGGAAGAGCACGGGCCTGGTACTTAGGAGAAGACATCATGTACCGTTAGCATAGTCCTCCAGGTCCTTTTTTTCTGTCTCCAGTACCTCGATACCCTTCTCCAGTTCGTTGATATCCTCCTCCAATGTTTTGAGCTCACCTTCCAACTCCTCAGACTCTTTGTCTAATCCCTCGAGCTCCTCTTCTGCATTTTCAATTGCCTTATTAAGCTCATCGATCGTCGCTTTGGCCCTCTCAAATGATTGATCAATTTCGACAGTATCGCCTCTGCCTCTCCTCTCCGTCGATCGTGAAGCGCTCTGCGACATCAACTCCAGAAGATCATCCGCTACGCCATCGGCAATGGTATTTTGCTCTTCTAGCTCATCTTTCTTCTCTTCAATCCACGTCTTTTTATACTCGATTGCCGTTGATTTCTCACCAAGGAGCGTTTTCTTTCCCTCAATTTCCGTCCTCCCCTCCTTGATCCTCTCGATCCTCTCCTCAATCTCCTCCTCCAATTCTGCGATTTGCTTCAGTCTCTCGTCGATGATAGACATAATAAAAGGTTAAGGTATGTTCCAAAGGGACTATCTGATGTTATTTGTGACCGGACGAACCAGAAGATGATGGATCATACTTATCGAAGCAGGCAAATATTTTATGGTCGATCAAGGCGTAAGATGATGCAGAGGCATCGACATTTGGAGTATGTTCATCAGTGTGAAGTGCTAGCAGCTGCTGCCTAAAACTCATGTGGCAATACGCGATCTTGCATACTAAGTTAGAATCCAATCAGGCAAGTTAAGTGCGTCGTGAACAACCGATTTATTGAATCAACTTCGATGAGATTGCTGCTTCGAACCTATGATAGTGATCCCATATCTTGTGATGGATGGCAAAAGGCTAGTAAATACCTCCATGGCAGGGAAGTCCTTATCTGAGGGGTGGGCTGCAGCTATGATCTGTCATAAGCTGGAACAAACGGCCTGATAACTGCATGGAGTTGCCGAATCAGATGCTATCTTTCCTGATTTGTTTATGTCTTCTTTTTATAGGCTAGATGCATAGTGCTGAAAGCGGGGAAGCTTTTATCACAGGACGATTTATAAGCCGTCTGGTAAATGATTAAGAGGTCTTCGCTATCCAAAAAGTCTAGGAGGGATTTATTTAGTAAAGTACTCTCTTCTACTCTC
This sequence comes from Lachnellula willkommii, assembly GCA_007825375.1. NCBI lineage: Eukaryota > Fungi > Ascomycota > Leotiomycetes > Helotiales > Lachnaceae > Lachnellula > Lachnellula willkommii. The sequence goes on along the minus strand of QGML01000812.1, from coordinate 2,215 downwards.
TAATCTAACCGTATCTATCTCTGTTACTAAGGATGGTTTATCGGTGCATCCCTTGTGATCGCGACTTTGGTAGCTAGCTAGCTCTCCAATAGCACTTGAACTCCCTAGCGCACGCTTTCGACTGCGACGACTGTGATAGAAGGTTCGGCAGCCAGCAGGCTCTCCAATAGCACTTGGATTCCCCAGTGCACGTCGTTATATCTGAGTACTTCGGTATTCCTCGTTCGATTGTCGAATCTGTGTACGCGGTTGCGTATCGATTGCGCTTTAAAGAGCCTACTGTGGGTGAGGTGTTACGCAATTCGAAATTCGAGCTGGAAGATGGAATAGTGGCTGCACTGATATCAGCGGCTCAACGACTGTTACCAGTCGACAACACCGTCGAAGGCATTGCGATACGAACCGAGAAACACCATATAAAGGAAATGGAAGCGAAGCGCGCCGAGGATAACTTCTGTACGGAGTTACTTCGCTCTGGTCATAGCTTTTTGAGAGAAGACCAGCAACTTGGCAATGTAGTGACCCCAGATGTCCTCTTTCAAAAACTAACCCCTATTTGTGGCCATCTGTGCTTATGGCTCGAGTATAAGAATTCCTTTGGATTTCGGTCGAATCCATTCGTAGCAGCAAGTACCAAAAACAATTGCTAAGATATGCGACCCAGATAGGTCCAGGCGCAGTTGTTTACAAGCAGGGCTACGAAACGGACTACCTCTCTATCCACAAGGTAAGGTCATTCCGTGAGAAGGAAGTTCTTGAGTATTTGAGAGGAAAACCTGTGCGGCCTGCAGAGTCTGGGTTTGGGATTATTGCTAAAGTTCAATAAGGAACTGAATGTTGTTCAAGACTGAATTTCTATTAGCGCGTTTGCTTTAGGGAGACACGGTATGGAATAGGATGATACGTTAATACGTTGACAATAGCGGGCTGGATATATACTATCGACGCAGGGACAGAGGTCACAGACCAACACTTGCTTGACTCACGGTAGAAACGAGGATATTGGTGATTCTTGGATTGAATTGAGTCGTTGACTTCGCATCGTTAAACGAACTTCGTACCGCAACTGCTTATGGTGTTAATGCGGAGATAGGGTCATAATGTGAGATTATAATCGCGTAGTAGAAGGTTACGACGGTGATGATGAGATGACAGAGGAAGGGATAGACTGGAAGATGTCTTTCTTGGAAACTTTCTTGGAAAGCGGCAATGACCCCGAACATCTTGTGCTGGGCATCTTAGCACGGCTAACCAGACACGGCGATATAGGCTGTCTACTAGGATGATCGTGAGTCCCCCGTCGAACTCCTTGCGGAGGGTAGAAGAAAATAGGATGACAGGCGTGTAAGCTGGAATTGTGTGCGCTCTTGAATTAGATATTAGCTAGAAAAGGCTCTACTAGCACTTGCCTGAAAATTAGGGTGGTAAACCCGAGTCACGTGTCGGGTTCGAATTTAGAAATTACCTAGATATTTAGAGGTGTAGCTTTTAGTATACTATACCTAAAATAGTTTACTATCTCGGTAAAAGTACTAAGCTATATAGCAAGTTCAGATAAATCTATATAGTATAGCTGCTATAAGGCTTAAAAATAACTTTAAGTATAGTATTAGATATATTTAACTTAGATAATATCTTATATAGAAAGTAGAAGTAATAGAAGAACTAAGATAGAGATTTAGGAAAAGAATTATATTATAGACTTTAAGTAAAAGTATATTATAAATTAAGCTAAGAAAAGTTTTATATTTTTTATTTCTTAGTAAAAGGCTTTAATATATTTAGAATTAACTATAGAATATAGCTAGTATAAAAAATATAAGAGTCGCTTATATATATTTAGTTTTCTATAGTTTAAAAGTAAAGTACCTAAAAGATTTCTTAGTATAAGTAGTTTCTTATTATATATAAATAAATATTAGTAATTACTTTAGCTTCTATTCTATTTAAGTATATATAAGTAATCTAAGGTTTCTCCGCATATATTCGAATTTAGTTTAGAGATTATATTTATTTAAATAAATCTTATATATAAAATAATCTTTTATTTAAAAAGTATATCTTTAAAATTTTCTAGATTTCTATTTTTATAATTATTATTATAAACTATTTACTAGAGTAGTTATTTTTCTATTTTAACTATCTTAGTTATAAATATCTACTTTACTATTATATATACTATATACACGTGATGCCTGGCGCTCCTTTCTATTAG
>QGML01000811.1:0-13194 GCA_007825375.1 Lachnellula willkommii | reverse complement strand
CGCACACAACCAGAGAACTCCAGCCATACCGTCTCCCACCCCACCTAAGAACCACCAAGCTGCTCCATCATGACATCGATCTGATAGACATCATCATCCCCATCCTCCATTTCGAAGGTTGATTCCGGCGTGTCCTTGGGGTTCAGGCGCTTTCCTTCCCAATAGAACCGAAGAGTGTCTCTCGTAAGACCCTTGTTCTTGCAGTAGGCATCCATGACCTTCTCCAACGGTGTGGTCCTCTTGATCTTAAAGGTGACCTCGTTGCCGTTCTGGTCTTTGGCTTTGACTTCGATGTGCTGGGCTTTTGGCTTTTGATCCTCGACCGGCGCTGCGGCGGGTGATTCGCGGGCGGGGCTTCCGTTGTCGGACATTGTTCTCAAGTGATTCGAGGTCGGAGAGTTGGCTTTGGTGTGTGAGGAATGACTGCGAAGGGGTCAGATGCGTGCGGATGACTCCTCGGGGAGAAGGAAGAACGGCTTACACTCTTGAGTCTCGTCGGTAGGTGCTTCAGCTCTGACTGTCCCGAGTTCTGCAAATGCTTTGTGTTGCTGCTGAATTGAGTTCATCAGCTGGTGGACAGGGAAGAATATAATATAGGAGGAGACTTTGGGGCAAGGGAAGCTTGGTGAGTAATTCACAAGGGTCGCGCGTGTGCAGCGAAGGTTTGCGAGCAAACGATTTGCCTTATCCTCGATTTGTCTATATTCAGAGAGTAAGGCAAGCAAGCAGAAGGTGGTTCCTACCTCGAAGTATCTGTGGATCTAGTTGTCGCTGCTGGCCTCGTTTCTTCGTTTGTAGAGGGAGGAGGGAAGAACCCGACAGCATCACCAGCATGTTATATGTAAAGTCCCCCAACCGAAATCAATTCACCATCAGCAAAGTTGAATTGAATCAATGGAAAGTGAATTGAGACTGTCCAACGGCATGTTTTGCATTATAGAAGTCACTTGAGGATGGATGTTAAAGTGATGGTGAGGCAATCCGGTGTGCTACAAACACCCCCGGGTCTTCAGACAGCTTGTTAGGGAGACCCCTACCTGTAGCCCTGCTCCGATCAGCTTCAATTAGAAGCAAACACCTCTTTAATTAAAATTTGGTCAATCTCTGTATATCGCCCCAAGAACAACCCCGGATCACAAAGACTTGGTTCGAGGTCACAAAGGAGACATTATTAATTTATTGGGATTGTGACCCACCTGTTGCGTTTTCTTTGTCTTTGCCTTATCGAAATCTCTTCCCTGGGATTCGTGGCAGGAGCTCTTACTGCTTAGCAGATCCGTTTCCCTCTTGGCTTCCTCTCCAAACTGGAGTCTACTACTCGTACCTGCTATTCTGTCGTTGTGTTATTACCGCTAGCGGCTTGCCTTTCTTGTTCAGTTCATCGTTGATCATTATGTCTCGGCACTCCCCTGAATCTGCGGTCTGAAACAAGTCAAAGCCCTCTTTTACCGCATAAGGTGGTGTTGTTGTTCACCACATCGTTGGTCTAGAAGTCTAGGACCTCCAGTTATTCATGTTTGCTGTAGCGCTTATGTAACATGTATGATTGCTTGAAACATTACCGCAGTGATGTGAGGGTAATTGACCAAGGGGTTGAAGTTTCTGAAGTGTTATCTCTTTGGTGCACTTCTCATGGTCAGCCAGATTTGAGCACACCTTCCAGGCTGTGTTATCAAATTCATCCTTCAGCCTGGCGCGTCAGAAGCTCTTAGGATAACATTTGGTAGCTTTCATAACCGTCTACAAGACTATAACCAAACAGGTCCGGAAAAATGCGCCCCCTTTCCTAGGATTCCTTGTGAGAAGACTTGCATACCAGAGTAGTTTTGGCGTACAGTTTGTTTCGTCAACTCAACATTCAGAACAAAGCTCTTGTTTAAACATTCCTTTGTACTTCCATACAAGAACAAAGCTCAGAGAACAATACCATAGTCTAAGGTATAAAATACATAGTATAGCTATGCTCATCGAGTTTTCAATCTTCTCTCGAAACACACATCACGCAAACAATAAGCAAACCATCAGCTCACCAAGACCTCGACTTCACAGATGTGTTACGGACTCGTTATCACATTCTCTTGTGGAGACCAGGACTCTCTGGTTTACCCTGGTGGCGAATGTGGCAATGACTGCGGTGGGGAAATTTTGGGCCCACGAATAAGCGCTCCAAACCGATGCCCATCCTGCAGATTACGAAGTCGTCGAGCACGACGTCGGTACAATCGAAGATTCGCCTATCACACAACAAGAGCCAAAGGTTTATTGGAGTATTTTCGAGGAGAACGACTGCTCCCCCAGTGTGATGAGGACCTCGAGTGTGCGCACTGCCACACAGATCATACAGATGGAAACTGGAATCTCTACAATGTCAGGTATCGACTTCATCCTTTCACGGCGACTAGGGGTCTGTCACGCCCGCGCACAGTGATCAGCACAATTCGAGATCACTTCGAACTCGAGGCCCAGGCGAATCCTCTAGATGGCTATGCCGCCATTCGGCCACAGCTTTTCGACGAGTGCCTGCGGAGGCAAGCGCAAATCACGGCGGAACATAGGCACCTCGAGGATGTGGACAGAGCATTTTTCTTCCAAAATATTGTTCCATCGATAGCAGAGGCTCGTGTCCAGTCGACTATTCTTGTCCCTTCGATCCACCCCAGTAGTTTAGACTTTCATCCAATAGTCTCCTTCTACGAATGGACATCTAAGGCAGATTCCGCACGGGACGTTTCCGAACCCCAACTGTCCCCCGAAGCAGCCCTAGAACGAGATCTAAACCAGTATCAGACATCATACCTCTCCGTCCATGGAACAGCGTTTCTACGAAGTAAGTTCCGTACGATTCGGAGGATAGTTAATAGCAGGCCCTACAGTTTCAACCCAGAAGTTCGAGCAGGTTGCCTCCGAACACTCTCCTTCGCGGCATGGGTCTGTATTCAACGCTGTTACAGCCCTGACCGCAGAGCCAAGTGGCTGATCGATACGTATGCTTCCTACATCAAAACCGTTGCAAGCCCAGAACAGCGCGCAGCTTTTGAAGCGTCCCGGAAGTTACATTGCGAGGCAAACCGCCGATTCTACAACAAAATGATGACCCAGGAGGACGCTACCGACTTCTGCCGAGATCACAGCCTCATTGTGCGTACTCGCCCGTCATCGTGGATCGGTGACAACCCGACACGAAGAGACATGATAGTCTTCTTGAATGAGCTAGCCAATGGCATGCACAGGCCGTACCAGATACTCAGTCGCATTGGCATCCAAAGGCCGCGGGTAGCAGTACCACTTCAATCTTCAACCACACACCAGAGCGATCTAACTCCAAGGAGTGTCACAATTTCGAACGAAGAAAGGTTAAGTTCGTTAGGTGTGGGGCGCTTGAGAGATGCGTCTGAAACCCATAGGGCTCCAGCGGATGTTCCATTATCGGACACAGTATGGTCAGATTTGATGGATGTGGGGGTCATGGGCAACGAGCCTGACAACAATGGACCACCACCATCCCCGTCAGACTTCAACTTAAACTACTGGGACCAATCCATGACATCCGAGGAACTTCAAGCAGTAGAAGAAAGAGCAAGAATGTTCAACTTGAACGACTGGAATCAATCCATGTCATACGAGGAAGCAGCAGAAGCAAGAGAAAGAATATTCGGTCCCCTCACATCAAACCCCACGGAAGGGAGACCCAGCCTATTCGGCAGCAGCTGGCGGGAAACCAGTTTATTACTGCAGGTGCCAGACACAGCAGTAGCAACCCCGGTAGAAAATGTCTCTAGAATCTTCGGCCCCCCTCACCTGGAGGAAGCCAGAGTAATAGAGCATCCCGGCAGAGATGTCAGTTTCCGCCTAAACCAGGGCAGACTAAGAGTTCCTGTTGGACCAGACGGTTCCCAGGTAGCGCAAGACAGACCACCGATAGGATACGCCAGAAGATCCAGTCCGCCGCCACAGCAAGACAGACCACCGATAGGATACGCCAGAAGATCTAGTCCGCCGCCACGTGCACAGCAAGACAGAGCAACAGAAAACGGCCCCGACCGATCGTTGCCCATGGAGGACGTCGAAAGTGAAGAAGACGATGTCTCCAGCGACGGCTACGCCAGCGAGGCCTCCACCATCCCTGACGGACCCACTCCTCGCCGCCTACGTGTGCCTCATATCCCATCAGAAGAGGAGGAAGAGGCCATGGCGAACGGACAATGGCGACTCGTAGACTGTTACACCGAACCGGACGGGGACGGGAACGGGGACGGGAATAGGCGTTTCGTGCTAGAGCTCATCGAGTCTGACGCGGACGAGGACACGGACTCGGAAGATGATTTTGATCCAGTGCCTAGATGGCGAAGAGCACACGGGTTGGGAGATGGTCTTCGTCCTCCCACTCGCGGTCGAGTCTCGCCCGGTTAATAGCGCTAGCTGCGGAATACTTGAGGCTCTTCTCATGGTTACTTTCAGAAAACGGTGAGTCCAGGTGCAATACGGTAAGTAGTTTTAATTCAATACATAACATACATAAGTTCAACTAATATTTCAAGTCTTCTTTATTGTGTAAGTAAGTGGTGTGTAGATTTCTTATAGTAAGTTAATTTTGTTTTAGTGAAAGGCTTCTTTAAGACATGGATACAAGGGGAGGAAGGGGTCCATTCATCCATTTAGAACTGATTATAAAGATTAGTCTTATCCTTTCAATACATCTCTAAATATCTCAAGCATTATCAATTTATCTCAACTGCTTCACCGCTTTTTATCTCTTTTTTGCGGGGAAACGCAAAGTTTACAAGTCCCTCATATTGCACTTACTATAGGTAAAAACAGCGGGGCTATTAGACTTAAAAAAAAAGCCGACTGCAAGTAATCCTGCGACACTATTTTGTTTACCACGCAAAGAGGAAGGGGGAAGAGAAGAGAACGTGTGATAGGAACAGGGCGATGGTATTCTAAGTTCTTGAACGACACGACGTCGTGGTTCGTACGCGTCGGCTTTAGCGTAGAAAAAAGTTCCGCGATTTTCTTCCGATGATTTCTGTGGCTGACCCTAAGGGGGACTTTCCTATACAGTACGTGCACACCGATCGACAGATATGCCGGTAAATAGGATATACCGAAGTACGAAGTACGGAGTACTTCGTCCCAGGCATACGGAGGTACTCCGTAATAATCCCGCCAAGAAAGGGCCGATGCCTTTACCACCCTCCTTAAACCCCGCTAAACCCACTGCTATAGATTTCTTGGCGTAATTATTTGGCCTGCAACGAACTAATCGTCTGGTGGTACTAAATTTAGTACCACCAGACAATTACTCCGTAGACACAATCGGTGTCCACTTGATGGGCTCGAGGGACTTCTTAGACCTCGGGCCTAGGTCCATATACCTACGGAGGTAGGTAACTTCGATATGTTAAATCATTCATTCCTAGCCTTCAATCCTCATCTTCCCAGTCTCGTGTCAGCAGCTCTATACACTTCCCCAAGACGAAGAATTCTCTATCAAGAATTTAAGAAATACTATTGTATATTTAAGCCCTGTTCATACACTAATCATTGTCTGCTACCAATATACTCCAACCCATCAGTTTCACATTCATAGCTAATATGATTCTTGCACAGCTTCTCATCGCTCTTGTTCTCTTTCCCCTGTCATCATGGCCTCTAAGCCCACTATTGCTCTTGTTCCAGGAGCCTGGCACACACCAGCTCATTTCGATGCCTTAAGCTCTCTTCTCAACGCAGAAGGCTACCCAACCGCCTCAAAGCAACTCCCAAGCGTAGATACAGCAACTCCAAATACTACCACCACCCAGGGAGATTCTCAGTTCATTGTTGACCAAGTCCTTACGCCTCTCTTGGATGATGGCAAAGACATTATCCTCCTTGTACACTCATATGGTGGTTCTCCAGGAGGCGCCGCTGCTAATGGCCTGAGCAAGGCTGAACGCACTGCTGCTGGCAAGAAGGGAGGGATCATTGGCTTGATCTACGTAGCAGCTTTCATTGCCCCGAACAATATATCTATACATACATTGACTGGCGGGAAGTTCAGGGACTGGGTACAGATTGACGTAAGTAGACCGCAGTGCTTTCGCGAAGTGATCCAAGTCCCAAACTGACTTGCTCTTCCAGACTCCATCGGCGGGATATACCTTCCCCAGGTACATGAAGGAGATCTTGTTCAACGATGTTCCCGATGAGATTGCCAACGTCGCTATTGCAAAAGTCAAGAAGATGTCCACGACTGCAGTCTCCACTAACGCGTCGGCGCCCGGATGGGCAAACCCAGGATACCAAGGCCGCCTTGCTTACGTCCGCACTGCTCTAGACAACGCTATTGCCCCCACCGCCCAGGATCGTCTGATTAAAAACAGCGGTGTCACTTGGGATGTACATGCGTACAATACCTCCCACAGCCCTTTCTTGAGCCATCCTCAAGCGCTTGTTCAAACCATCGACACATTAGCAAAACGCTGGTCTTGTTGAGTAGATGAAGAGTCAAACGGGGAACAACTTGATAACTTAGCTTTGCAGCAAGAAGTTTCTTAGGGTAGTCAATGAATACGAAAGTACAAATTCGGATTTAGGCAATACGGCACCTTCAAAACGTGCTTACTCACGTGCCCTACTCGGTATAGTTATAGCTTAGTCAGCGTGCCCCTTAAAGGGAGCGATCGCGATCCTCAATGGCAAGTCACATGGTGCGGCTCGAAGGAAACTTAAAGTCGAGCTTGAACGACACCTCATCGTACAGTACTGTAATGTTCCAATTTACCTCCCAGTCCCACAGACGACCTCACACACTTACTCCGTACTTCATAAAATACATTATACAACCTCGCCACCCTCATCGAACCAAGCCGAGCCAAGCAAAACGTCGTAAAAACAAAACCAACACGTGCCCTTTCAAATCAACGCCGAAAACCTATGCGTGAGGGGGAAAACGCGCTTGTTGGCGTAGCAGAAGACGTGAGGAGCAGGATTTTCTCGGCGACCGATTATGCAAGACCTGTCACTTTCTCAACTACTAGATATCTGAGAATATTCGGGCCTGGATATGAAGAAAACTTTTTCGATGGAAAGAATTTGACAATTCCGCTCCCGGCGAATTGCCAATGTCAGGTAACAGGTTGACAACGCCAAGGCCCTCAAAATCGACCGGATTTGATCGGATCACTCACTTGGCGTTACGGAGGGTACGTTAATAACTACGGAGGTACTCGCTTTTTTCTTAAGTCTAACAGTGGAGACTGTTTTTACTCCACAACTTCATACTCTCCGCCACTAAAAGTGCTTAGAATTAATACACAACAGGCCTCTCTCAGTTTAAGATTGCTTAGGCCCGCTACCGTACTATCTCACCTAATCGATATTTTTTTACACAGTCTCGCTTAAGGCCTATCCAGTTAAACGATTGGGTGCTTTAGCTATTGTGGAGAGTGCTCGGACAGTGGGTCTCATTTAACTAGCTCCACTATAACTGGTTAGACTAATCGGATTGGCTACTATTAAGCGAAAGTGTGTAAAAAAATATCGATTAGGTGAGATAGTACGGTATATCTTTTGCTATCTAGGGATTTACAGTAGGGGTATAGAGCTAGTCACGTATGCGGGATCTATCCATTCCACGCTAAACAGTCTCCACTGTCAGACTTAAGAAAAAAGCGAGTAGAGATATGATTTGTTTTCGGGATGTTCGGGTGTTCTCTTTCTGAATTTGGTGGCTAGCTAAAACTCCTTGTTCGAGCAAAGGACAATTGTGGATTCATTTCTGGACGTTGATGTCTGTGTGCAGAAGCGTTAGGACCTTAGTAGTAGGTTAGCAAGCGACCTCTACACCAGAATCTGAATACTCGTATTCATGCCGTTTTACTCTTTGTTTGTTTGTTTGTTTTATCCATGTCCGATCCAGGCCTAGAGTGCCCACGCGGCGTGTCTCTATATACATGATACTTCGTATATGCGCACTTCGGACCTAATCCGCAAGCGCTCTTGGTTTTATAAATCTCACGCGTAGAGAGAAAAGGGACCTAGCTTTAGTAAACAGCTTAAAACCCTATAAGAAAAGTAGCTGAAGAACGCCGTCCTATCCTGATCTGATACCTCTTCCCCTCCCCCCTCTCTCCTAGCCCCTTTACCTCCACGCGTAGAATTATGGGGTGGCTAGCTGGTTGAGATCAAGGGCGTATTCATGCGTCTGCGACTCTTGCGAGCTTGCTGGATCCGTCCTTATGTCGCCTTATAATATCTGATTGTATGTATACTCAGCGGTTTTACTCTTTCGAATCACAACGAGAGAGGGGAGGGTCACCCCTGGCACGTGATTAGGATTTGCCGAATTCTCGGTAGGAGGTACCCCCGCCAAATTTAATGCTAGCGAACATCGATGTTTTTTGGGGGTTCAACTAAAGATATTAGTTCACGAATAGAACGGCCATCGCCCAAGAAAGGTACAGCTGCAGCTGCTAAAGCCTGATACTAATCTGACGGGTTGCAGATAAAACAAGGGAGCATCTGGAAATAACGATATGCTGTGCATAGAACTTCTCTTTTGGGCTCAATGGAAGGAAAGGCATGTCCAGATGAGGTAAGAGGAACGGTTGGTGGTATTTGTAGTGGCTAGTTATGACAATAAATTACTATTCTTTTTAGAAGGAGAAGTAGTCTTCTGCCTTTCTTCGTTATTTTAGGAGCCAAGTCTACTATCACATCGCTTCGCAACCAAGTGATTTGCACGCCATCGAATTGTTATCTTGCCTGCACATAATCAAGTCAGGGGAACAAGACCCGTCCTTCTCAAGATTATATCCACGGCTTGTGAAGTACAATTCCAACTCAAGTCTATGGCACTTTTGTGGAAGTGGACTCAACTCTTATAGTGTTGTGCGGCCTTCTCCATAAAAAGCCTAAGCTTCTTATGTTAGATACAAAAAAGCACTATAGGAGTTGAACTCCTGAGTCTGATTTGCAGTTGAAAAGTTAAATTTTCAAGGAAGTTGACCTAGATTTAGCTAAGTCCAAATTCAGACATGAAAATCTAGAGTTGATTCAATTAAACTTGGAGCTGACAAGCCTTAGCTGTATTGATCTTCACTATCAGTCTGATCCACCTCCATTCCTTCCTCCGAGTCGCTCAAGTCAGCCTCAGTCATTTCCACATCTTGGTCAGAATTGCTATGACTCCCAGATTCGGAGCCCAAATCATCCAAAAGACCATATTTGTGGAAGAGCTCCGTTTGCTCCTTCTTTCTCCAGGCTTACAAGCCAACTTCTCTTAGTAGGGGGCTCCTCCGGATCTCTGGCCTGAGAATGTGGGATGTTATCGACGTTAAGATCAAATCCTGCTTTTCGAAGGGTGTCAACTGTTTTTCCAATTGATTCGCGCCATTCTCTCTTTCCGTGCATTATGCAGTCTAGAATATCGTATTTGTCGTGTTTCAGGAATCTTTTCTTCTTGTGGAGGCCTTTCGCTAAAAGTAGCTCTAACACTTGCACTGCACAGTCGCCAGTGCTGATAGCGTCATACATTGCACCAGCGCCCAGATTGTAGTCAGCTCCATGACTGAGGAGTATTTCCACAATCTCTTTGTTCTCGTCGCCCAATAATATTGCCGCCTGCAAAGGCGTCTGAAAGAACGTTCCTAGTACGCCCTCGGAAGGATCTTCTTCTTCGTATGCATCCACGTCGACGCCGTGGTCAAGTAGGCATTGTACTACGTCTTTCCATGAATCACCCTTGGCGGCTGCAATCTTCAAGGGACACTGGTAGTGCGTGCATCCATCATCAAGCCTGTCTACACCTACCCCTTTGCCAAAAAGATAATAAAACGTGTCGGCGTTCTTTCCTTTGGCCAGGGCATGACCGAGCACGTTACCATTGTCACCATCTAGTCTTGCCCCACTGTTATACAATAACTCAATGACTTCCGTACCGTCCCCACTGTCGATAGCGGCAGTGACAATAGGGTGACATTTAGAAGCAGAACAATCTTCTTCCTGATTGACATCTGCACCATTTCGAAGAAGCAGCCGAACAATATCGTAGTTTGCATCTCCCCGGGAGGCAGCGTCTACCAAAGCCGTGCCACAGATACCCCCTGACGCATTTGGGTCCGAGCCCCAGTCAAGGAGAATTCGTGCCTCCTCTATGTGACCCTCAGAGACTGCCTTTCGGAGAGCGTTTCCGTTCTCGCTGAGAGTTGGGATAATACAAGCTGCCATAGAGGCTACAAGCTCCTTGAAAGGGTGTCTGCTTTTGGGGTCTGTGGCTTCCCTTTTTAGATCCTCAGCCTTTTTCTGGGCTTTGTATCTCTTCAATTTGACAGCAGACCCCCAGTCAAGATAACATTTAACAGCTGGTCCAAAAGTATCATCGCTGAAGGTCGTGTCTTTTGTGTGGGGCTTCTGGTTGGCAAGGTTGAGTAATAGGACTTTTAGAACAGCTTCACGATTCTGATGTGCCGCGAGATCTATTGCACTGCTTCCATTCTCGTCAAGCTCATCAGCTTTAAGTCCTTTATTGAGTAGCAATTGAATAAATTCCTCGTGCCCCCATTCGACTGCTTGATGTAGCAAAGGATATTCACTGTCGTCCGTGGGGAGTATTCCATTCTCAACTAGGAATTTTGCAGGCCGACTCAGTGCAAAACCGCCTTTAATGTACAAGAGCTTTGCATATATCCCCCTAAAATGGGCATCCTTAAAATGCAATGCACGGAATATTCTCCACCAATTTTCGAGTATATCTCGTCGTGGATATTCAAACTGCTCCGCAGGGTCTCGAGGAAGTGTACCATACAAAGCTAACGTGCGGTCTGCAGATTCGTCTTGAGCATCGATATTATTCTTCTCGTGGTATGCAAGGAAAACAGGACCAAATAACTCGGAGAGATTGAAATGACCCAGCCATCCCCTAGATGAGTAGTCTATGAAAGGAAGTTGTGATCGTAGAACGTCAAGATCAAAGTTCGTCATCGACTTATTGTCAAGACTCAAGAGCCATTTCCAAAGCTTTCGCTCCACGATGGTGGAGAACCTCTGGTCGTTTCATGTAGTTGATGCAGGCAGTAGCCAATCGACCGTAGGTAGAGCATAGTAAATTATACTCCATAGCGTCAGTTGGTGCGTTAGAAAGAAGTTTCAGCCCGTTTCTCGTGAAGAATTCTCGGGCTGACTCATGAATGAACTGCACTACCGTCTTTTTTCCATTGATCTTGACCTCTATGAGCCCCCCAGATAAACTGTTAACAAGCGCTCCTACCCGAGCGTACCGGCGTCTTTCATTTTCCCCGTGCAGAATGAGTTCTTCCTCCACAAACACGGGCGGTTCAACTACATCAGAAACCAATGCGTAGAGCAACTCTTCAACAGAGAGGGGTCTTTCGGCGTAGGCTATCCATTGTGCCAGCAGAAGCGTCCGGGGCCACTTCCTTACAGGCACCAGAGACTTTAAGATATGCTCGTAGAATGGTTCCAGCTCGGGAGGCAGCTCCTTCAGCTTCCGAAGAATATATGCCAATGTCTCGCCTTCTCGAGCCAAACGGAGAATAAGTTGAACCGTGAGCCATGCCCATTGGAAGATTCCGTTGGCACCGTTGCAGACTTTCGATCTGAGAGTTTGCCGTTCGGCCGCTACAAAAGTAGTTCCTGGCGAGTCGGCAGAGAAAGAGGCCCTTAACATATTCCGTACATATAAAGCAATATCTCCAGAGTTCTCTTCATCAACCAATACTTCCAGAGACCTACGGTTCGTAAGTGCAGGGTAGTGACGGCACGAAATGCATATCTTAACCTTTCTCTCCTTAATAGGTAGCTTGGTCTCCAAGGCGTAAAAATATTCGGCAAGCTGTGGAGCGATATCAAGACCTGCTTCATCTAAAGCATCCACAAAAAGAGTGACCTCATCTGATTTTATGGTATCTGTGATGGCATCGTTGAACAATTTCTCAAGCTCGCTGGCATTCCAATACCAACTCTCTCCAAATTTGCCAAAGTCTTCACTCTTCTGGTAGAAAAAAGACGCAACAATCGAGCTGGCAGCAACTGACTTCCGACAAAGCTGGTTTAAAAGGGACCGAAACATGCCTTCTCTGGTTTTTTGGAACGGGGTACCCCGTGCGTGAAAGAAGAAATGGAGTACAAGCCTCTTGTTGTCTCTTTTCTCTTGTTGATATTTGTCGTAGAGAAACGATAAGAGGATAGATTTCCCGGAACCAGGCTTTCCTTTCAGCCAAAGCAGTCCGTGATGTTGATTGAGCCAGGTAACATAGCTGTCGTGAGTCAAGATCCATTTGCATGTTTCCTTATGTCGAAGGCGTTCGGCATCTTCACGACGGTGGCACATTTCGGGAAAGGCAAGTGACTGCAGGCAGACTAGCAGATGTTAGTTATCACAAATCTGGGCAATTATAGGTACCAAGGATTCTACTTTGATTCTGCGCATCTGTCTTTGCTACATCAGCTAGTAAAGGTTCAACATTAGTCTACAATCCACTTCCATACAGCAGCCCGATGGTGCTTTGGGTGGCCTCATCATCACTGACCATTACGTGCGTCGTCTGCCCAGTCCTGCAAAATTCCCCAAACAAGTGCGTAACTATTTTCGCTCTCCCTGCTGAATTTGCAAATGCTCGTGTGATCACACCCAGCCATCGGAATCAAACGTTCCCCCGCACCATTCATCACGGCACTCTCTTCTTCGACAATCTATTCCCATGTCAGCACTTCCGTGGAGAGACGATGAGGCATCAGATGAAATAGGGTATTTGAGTTGAACTTACTAGGGTAGGTTTAGAATAAGGAACAATCTCGATTGGTTTCTGCTCGTAGAAAGTTGCAATCTTGATGCCCTCATGTCGGTTCCTGAATTCTTGGGAGATCTGGGTAAGAACCTTGGCATCTTTTTCCAGGTCCTGGAGAAGATCGGCTCTGAAAGTACCACCCCTTTTACTAACAGTTGTTGCTAGTTGCGCGATCATTTTCAACAGCGCTGAAAGGCTTGCAGAAGAAGAGCCACGATGAGGCGTCGCCAAAAACATGATGCCTTTCACGGCGCTACTAATTTCGTTGTAGTTGTCAAGCAGAGCAGTGGCAAGGGCCGACCCTTCTATGAGATGGCTATGGCGGTTTTTTATCATATTTTTTGACACATCAAATCTTTTACTTTAATTAATTTTTAACATAGCTGTATAATATTTCTAATAG